>OX030948.1:187217227-187389727 GCA_943735915.1 Pherbina coryleti | reverse complement strand
CTAACTTTAACTCAAACTCAAACTCAAACTGAAATTCAAACTCAAACTCAAACTCAAACTCAAACTCAAACTCAAAATCAAACTCAAACTCAAACTTTAACTCTAACTTAGCCCTTTGTTAACTTTGGAGTTCTTCTTAAATATTTCATCAGCTCTAAGTATTACGTAAAATGGATCTTTAAGTTTTTTTTCTTTCAGCTTTAGATATAAAAAAATTTTAGTGCATATCTTTACCGGTCTCAGAATTTTACTTCTTTAAAAGTCTTGGCAACCATTAAAAGTGGTCAATCAATAAGTCGTTTAAAAGGAATTTTTTTCTATATGGAACTTATGCGAGGGTCTTCTTGCAGTGAATCTATCTTATGAAATTTCTCTTACGAGCATCTTAATTCCACAGTTGCAAAATGGTTTGTGCTTCATTTTTAAAATCCCAACGCCGCAGATACGATAAATTTACTTTTGTGTACCGTATCTCCAACTAGCTGTACCTTGTTGTAGGCAAGAGCACCCACCCAAAAAACCATCAGCGGTCGACCTGACTAACTGTCTCTGACTGACTGCCTTGCTGCCTGGTTTTGCCTGCCTTTGCAAAGTCTCGATGGCGCTGTAAATTATGTTTTATTATGCAATAAAGTCACCCATAAAAATGTTGCAATAAATTAAATTAACTACGAAAATTGCTGATTTTATTTTTATTTATTGCATTTGCATTTTTCTTGTTATGCCTTGTTTCCTGTATATTTTCGCTGGTTTTCTTGGTTGTATTTTTATTTGAGTGTATTTTTATTTGAGCGTTGTTTTTGTTTTTGGTTTTTGGGTAATAAATAAAAGTAGCGCAAATGTTTTATTACCCATAATAACTTTTCTGTCTGCTATAAAAACGCATAGAAAAGAAAGCATTTTGCGAAGGTTTTTTTTTTTTTTTGTACTGTATCATTTTTATAGTAGTCGAATATCCTGCAAGTCGATAAGAATGCAAAAGTCGACAAATTTTAAAGAGGGTCGCTGTTAATGATGATGTTGCTGTTGAGACTTGTCAGTATTTTCAGCAATAATGCAAATTGCTTCATTGAAGTTGGAGCTTTATTTTTTCTTCAATTTCTCTAAACTGAAAATTCTGAGTTTTATTTAAATTTTCAACTATTATGTCTTGTTTTTACCAAGATTTGAAGTATGTCTGGCAAACGGTAAATATGTATATTCCGATGGTTATCAGATAGTTCCATCATATTCAATGGTATTTATGATATTGTATGATATACAAAACACTTTTCACATTAATTTCAAAACATTATAATTGATTGTATGTTTTCAGTATGTTTAACAGTAAATACACTACAATTAGAAAAGAAGATTACAAAATCAACTGAGTGAAATATAATATAAATACCTTTTTAAAATGACCTTCACTACCATAAATCATTTTAATGATTAATGAGCATTTAAGTTCAGCTACTAAACATTTTGGCCTGTTTGCCTCCCTGTTAAGACAAATTCACTTATGTTTGAAATTGAATACAACAAAAAAAAAAACTAATGTTCGCTGTCTAATTTTAAAGAATAAAATAGATGAAGACAAATGATTTTTTGCGCTATTTAAGCAATGACTTATGTTCTTCTAACTAACTGACTAACTTTCGTACGGTGTCTGTCCATGTCTGTACTTTTTTCTGCCTTATGCTCGTTGATGTTCATAACACGAGTTATTTTGTTGAAAGTATTCATTTTAAATGAGTTTTGCCAGGTTTTTTTTTCCATATTGCATGTTTAAACATCTTAGTTGGATGACGCTGCTGTCTTGTTAATGACGCTACGCTTCAAAGATTAAACTAGATAAATTTAACTTAAATGCGCGACATGTGGAAATTAATCAAATATTATTTGACGTCGTCTTTATCATTAACTGTGCCATTAACAATCTATTATGAGCTCGATTTCTAACTATGAGAGGGATAGGTCAGAATGAACTTTTCTAAAGCTTGGTTGAACGATATTACCGAGTAGAGAAGAAATCAGTTCAAGGATTGTTCCATAAGAAATTAATTTAATTAATTTAATTTTTAAAAAAAAAGGACAGGATTTTCCAATAGGGACTTGACAACTTTGAATTAAATTTCTGAACGCACCCTTTCACTAATCATCGAACTGTTACTGTAGAGTCGAATTTAATCAGTAAACTCAACATTTTCATCATGGTAAAGTACACGAACGAACAACTTCTTCGGTCGTAATTCTCCCCGTAGAAGACAGACAATAACGAGTTAAGTGCAAAAATTTGAGTCTACATATTTGTTGTGTGATGTTGCCTTTCCAGTGAGACAATGGGTTGGTCGAAAGTCGAAAATGTCGCTGCAGTTCAGGCATCCGTTGCAAACGATAAAAAACAGCCAATTCCACGGCGTTCTCAAGAATTGGGCATCGCCCAGACCACTTTATGGCGAATTTTGTGTAACTTTGGATCTTGGCTTACACCCACACAAGATCAAGTTGACTCAAGAATTGAAGCCGATGGATCATTTGAAGCAACGTATGTTCTCTGGAATTGATGCGCCAAGATGATGAATTTCATCGCAAAATGATGATGAATTTTTGGCTCAATAAGTTCGTCAATAAGCAAAATATGCCCTATAGGTTGGGTGAAAATCCACATGTGCTTCATGAATCCCCACTTCATCCACAAAAATAACTGTTTGGTGCGGTTTGCATGCCGGCGGCGTCATTGGACCATATTTTTTCGTCGACGATAACGATCGTAACGTTATTGTGAATGGCCATCATTATCGCGCCATGATTACCGATTATTTTTGGCCCGAATTTGAAGATATGGACTTGGACGACATGTGGTTGCAACAGAACGGTGCCATCAGCCACACAACATTCGTAACAATCGATATATTGAAGAGTAAGTTTGATGAGCGTATCAGCCCGTATGTAGATCCGCCACTGAGCATCAACAAAAACAATGCTACACATCTCCAATTTTTGTTTGGAAGAGAGAGAGGAAGTGGGAAGAGGGAGAGGGAAGAGGGAGAGAGAGGAAAGGAGAGAGAAAAAAGAGATAGAGATAGCAAGAGCAGCAACAATTGTTGAAAGGGAGAGAGATTCTAACTACAGCCATGGGTATAAGAATACATACATTATTTTGAAATGCAATAAAAAAAAAGATACAGTAGTATCGACTTTGTCGTAACACATCTTTTTTAAAAAATATTTAGCTAAATATTTATTCCATACACCTGAGCATATGACCTTTAAAAAACTGCCGAAGAGGGTTAATATGTATGACCGACTGCCATTTCTTTAGCAAAAGAAACATTTTTGCGTTTGACACCTATTCCCTCCGACCACTCACTAGGGGGGCTCCCATACAAATATCATGGTTTTGGTATATTAATTCCCTACACCTGAGCATATGACCTTTAAGAGTGTGCCGGAAAGGGTTCATAGGTATGACTGACCCCCATTACTATTGCAAAACGAATATTTTTGCTTTTGACACCTATTCCCTCCGACCACTCCTTAGGGGGGCTCCCATACAAATATCATGGTTTTGGTATATTTATTCCATACACCTGAGCATATTACCTTTAAGAGTGTGCCGGAAAGGGTTCATAGGTATGACTGACCCCCACCCCATTACTTTTGCAAAAGGAATATTTTTGCTTTTGACACCTATTCCCTCCGACCACTCCATAGGGGGGCTCCCACACAAACTTTATGGTTTTTGTGCCGGAAAGGATTAATATGTATCACCGACCCCCATTATTTTTGCCAAAGGAGCATTTTTTCCTTTGACACCTATTGCCTCCGACCACTCCTTAGGGGGGCTCCTATACAAATTCTATAGTTTTCGTATATTTATGCCATACACTGAGCATATGACCTTTAAGAGAGTGCCGGAGAGGGTTAATATGTATTGCCGACCTCCATTATTTTTGCAAAAGAAACATTTTTGTCTTTGAAGCTATTCCCGCCGACCACTCCTTAGGGGGGCTCTCATACAAATTTTATGGTTTTTGTATATTTATTCCATACACCTGAGCATATGACCTTTCAGAGAGTGCCGGAGAGGATTAATATGTATGACTGACCCCCATTACTTTTGTTAAAGAAACATTTTTGCTTTTGACTCCTTTTCCCTCCGACCACTCCTTACGGAAAGGGCTTCCATACAAATTTGATGGTTTTTGTGCCGGAAAGGGTTAATAGGTATGATTGACCCCCATTATTTTTGCAAAAGGAATATTTTTACTTTTGACACCTATTCCCTCCGACCACTCCTTAGTGGGGCTCCCATACAAATTTTATGGTATTTGTGCCGGAAAGGGTTAATGTGTATCACCGACCCCCATTATTTTTGCCAAAGGAGCATTTTTGCCTTCGACATCTATTGCCTCCGACCACTCCTTAGGAGGGCTCCTATACAAATTTTATAGTTTTCGTATATTTATGCCATACACCTGAGTATATGACCTTTAAGAGAGTGCCGGAGAGGGTTAATATGTGTTCCCGACCTCCATTATTTTTGCAAAAGGAACATTTTTTCCTTTGACACCTATCCCTTCCGACCACTCCTTAGGGGGGCTCCCATACAAATTTTATGGTTTTTGTATATTAATTCCATACACCTGAGCATATGACCTTTCAGAGAGTGCCGGAGAGGGTTAATATGTATGACCGACTCCCATTACTTTTGCAAAAGGAACATTTTTGCCTTCCACACGTATTCCCTCCGACCACTCCTTACGGGGGCTCCCATACAAATTTTATGGTTTTTGTATATTTATTCCATACACCTGAGCATATGACCTTTCAGAGAGTGCCGGAGAGGGTTAATATGTATGACCGACTACCATTACTTTTGCAAAAGGAACATTTTTGCCTTTGACACCTATTCCCTCCGACCACTCCTTACGGAGGCTCCCATACAAATTTTATGGTTTTTGTATATTTATTCCATACACCTGAGCATATGACCTTTCAGAGAGTGCCGGAGAGGGTTAATATGTGTTCCCGACCTCCATTATTTTTGCAAAAGGAACATTTTTTCCTTTGACACCTATCCCTTCCGACCACTCCTTAGGGGGGCTCTCATACAAATTTTATGGTTTTTGTATATTTATTCCATACACCTGAGCATATGACCTTTCAGAGAGTGCCGGAGAGGGTTAATATGTATGACCGACTCCCATTACTTTTGCAAAAGGAACATTTTTGTCTTTGACTTCTATTCCCTCCGACCACTCTTTAGGGGGGCTCTCATACAAATTTTATGGTTTTCGTATATTTATTCCATACGCCTGAGCATATGACCTTTCAGAGAGTGGCGGAGAGGGTTAATATGTAGGACCGACCCCCATTACTTTTGCAAAAGGAACATTTTTGCCTTTGACACCTATTCCCTCCGACCACTCCTTAGGGGGGCTCCCATACGGTTTTTTAAGGTTTTGTCGATAAAACCGGAAACTGTCGATAAATAGGTAGCAAGTTTAAGCAAACAAAAAAATCAAATGTTGGCTTTATATTTCATGTTATTGTGTAAAATTTATATAAGTTAGAGAGTTCTAACATGAATTTTTGTCGCATCGAGGATCAAGCAGACCAACAAGTGCTAACATGAACACTGTACGATCAGTACTTTAGGCCCACCAAAGGCTCAAAAAGTTATATAAATACCGACACCTTATCACTATCAACCACCCTACTTACCTCGGAGAATGACGTATTCTACGTCAAAAACAGATTAATTTTTTTATTGTACTTTTTATTTTTCGACACATCTGTGGCACAGAAGCTTTCGAATATAAGTTTCATTCCCTTTTTTTTTATTATGAATATTAAAAAAGTGTACGACAATATTTGCTGTTTGCATGTACTTGCTGTCTTGACTGAATGTACTTAAAATAGTCAAGAATAACTCATTCGAACAAGATGTAAATTACTTAAAATTATTTTACTGAAGTGCTTTAGGATACGAACTGATATGTTTCAGACCGTCTTTTTAAAAATTATGATGCATAACTGATAGATTTTGACTTTAATGAGATATAAATAGATACAAGATATCCCAAGTCTTTTAGGCAATAAAGTTATTGTAACAGAATCATGTTTTTAAATTTACATTCAGAAAGATAATTATTATTATTATTATTATTATTATTTATTGAAGTGCTAAGCCCTAAGGCTTTATAGCGTTTTAAAAAATTCAACAATTTGATTAACTTATATACTTTACAATTCATTATACATTTGATTATTAATTTAAAGGATTACAGATTTAATATATAATAGTAAAAATAAATTGCCAGGTATGATGTTAGGTTGTATATATTCCGGATTAACATCTTGGTATTAATATATCACTGATTAGAGCAGTGCTCACATATGTGAGGCTGATAATCAAGTTCTATAATGTGTGTAGATTTCTGAAAACAGGGATTAGAGCAAAGCTCACATATGCAAGGGTAGACGGACGGGGTCTACCTCCGGCATATGCCAGGCGAGACGGACATGGTCTCGCTCTGGATAATCATGTTTGAATTTAATCAGCTTGGTGTAAATTGCCAGGTATGATGTTAAGTTGCATATTCCGGATCACAACTTGATATTTACTATATCAATTGATTAGAGCATCGCTCCCATATGTGAGGCTGATAATCAAATACTATTCTAAGGTATGTAGATTAATGTAAACAGGGATTAGAGCAGAGCTCACATATGCAAGGGTAGACGGACAGGGTCTACCTCCGGCATATGCCAGGCGAGACGGACGTGGTCTCGCTCTGGATAATCCTGTTTAAATTTAATCAGCTTGACACTATCGCCAAACATAGCCAGGAAAATGTAAAGTATTCTTGTGAGAGCATAATCCAAATCAGCCTCGGTACTGGAGATAATCTAGAATTTTAAGTTTAATTGAGTATATGGATTCATTTAAAGAAATTACATCTGAAACAAAATTAAAGTCACCACAAGCACTTCTCAGCGGTTCATTTTGCAAGTAGTTTGTTCTACAAAAGTTCATGTAAAGTAACTCAAAAGATCTTCTAGGACGAATAGGAATATTAAAGTAAATTTTACTTAATAAATATGGACTGTCAACAAATCCATGCAGAAGTTTAACAATCCAGCTAACATTAAGCATAGTTCTCCGATTTTTTAAAGTAGGAAGATTTAATAGCTGTAATCGATATTCATAAGGTGGAAGATGAAAGTCAGTTCTACAGTACAAATTACTTAAGCAGAACAGAAGAAATTTTTTCTGAACTGATTCAATGTCGTCAATGTAACAACCATATCGTGGACACCATACAATTGAGGCATATTCTAAGATAGGCCGCACTAGTGAAGTGAACAAAGATTTCGTAATAAGGGGATCATTAAACTCTTTTGCCCATCGTTTGATAAATCCTAGGGTACTATTTGCTCTATTTATTATTTTAGTTATATGAATATGAAAGCGAAGTTTAGGATCCATGGTAACTCCAAGATCATGAAAACTATCTAAAGATTCTAATGTGTAATCGCAGATTTTGTACGTGCTTCTAAGCCATGGCTTACGCGAGAAGGTCATGTGCTTACATTTTTTCATATTGAGATTCATATGATTTATTTTGCACCAGTTATAAAGATTATTGATGTCAATTTGTAAGAATTTGGCGTCATTATCATTTTTGTAAGAAAGAAATAGTTTGACGTCGTCAGCGTACATCAAGACGTTAGAATGCACTATTATAGTTGGCAAATCATTTATGAAAAGTAGAAAGAGAAGAGGCCCGATGTGACTTCCTTGGGGCACTCCTGAGGTAACCGGGAACTCGTAAGATTTCACGAGTTTATATAAAACAGATTGAGTTCTATTACTGAGATACGATTCAATCCACCTCACCAGCTGTATGGGAAATCCGATTAGAGATAATTTTAAAATTAAGAGTTTGTGATTTACAACATCAAAAGCTTTACTAAAATCCGTATAGATGACATCTGTCTGAAGACCTTTTCCAAAATTCTCTATGGTCTTAGATGTAAATTCAAGTAGGTTAGTGACAGTCGATTTTCCAGAAAGAAATCCATGTTGACATGGAGACATCAAAGACTTTACACTATGTGATAATTGTGAAGTAACAATTGCCTCAAAAAGTTTGGGCAAAGTACTTAATTTAGCAATTCCACGATAATTATCAATTAAAGACCTGTTACCAGATTTATGCAGCGGAATAATAAATGAAGATTTCCATGCAGCTGGAAAATAACAAGATTTTAAAGAAGAAGTAAAAAGTAAAGTGATAGGTGTTACTAATTCTTCGCAACAGTATTTCAATATGCATGAGGGTATGTTGTCGGGACCGCTTTTATAAGAAGATTTAAGATCTCTTAAGAAGGCTAGAACTGTACTGGTATCAACTATTGGGAGACAAATATCACCAGATTGAACATAATGGGGATATATGCCATTTTTGAAAGAAGATGATGAATAAGTCGACTTAAAAAAATCAGCAAAAAGGTTGCAGATACTATTGTCATTATCGGATTCCACATTATTGTATTTCATAAAAGAAGGATAGGAATCAATTTTGCGTTTTGTGTTAACAAAGCTCCAGAATGATTTTGCATCAGACTTAATGTTTAATTTTACTTTTGTGAGGTAGATGTTATAGGATTGCTTGCACAGCTGTTGGTAATTATATTTAGTCGAAGTATAACGTGCAATATCACATATGTTATGTGTTTTTTGATATTTTTTATAATACTTAGTTTTCAAGTTTCTCAATTTTCGTAATTCATGAGTATACCACACAGGGCCAGAAATTATAGAGGCTTTTCGTTGAGGAATAGATCTAAGAAAGCAATCTATGAGCGTTGAGTTAAACGCATAGACCGCGGCATCAAGATTCTGTGATGATAAGCTTTTTGTATTTAGATTCAGTAAAGGTGACCAATTTATATTTGACAAACTATTTTTCAAAGTAACATAATTAGTTTTCTTAAAGTTGAATTCGGTGAGCGGTTGAATAGTATGCTTCTGCACAGATGTTTTAGGAAAATTTAAACAGATTTCTATAGTCGGATGGTGAGAATCTTCGGGAGTGACCAAGGGATCGGACCTTGACACTGAAGCAATATCGCTGTCATCAAAAAATACCAGATCGAGCAAACGGTTATTCTTGTTCAAGTGACAGTTTAGTTGGAAAAGACCTTGGCTTGAGAGGTCATTTAAGAAGCAATTGTCAGATGAGCCTTCAGAGGAAGGTAAAAATATTGTAGGGTTTTCGGAACAACAGTTCCAATAAACGTTGGGCAGGTTAAAGTCACCAGTTATTAATATATGATCATTTGGATGAAGCTGTAGGCAAACTTTACTAATAGAGAGCAAATGTTTGTTATAAACTTCTAAGTTAGAAAATGGTGGGATATATGAGCATGTAATATAGATACTCAAGGGACCGAACTTTACGTGAACACAACAAAATTCTATGTCTGCAGCTTCTTGGATGTCTATTTCTTGAGAGTAATGTGTTGATTTGACCGCAATCAACACACCTCCGCCGTTAGAGGAATTGCCAGGAATGGAGTTTCTATCTTTACGATAAATGTTAAATTTGTGTCAAAGAATTTCAGAATTTAAAGTGTTGGGTTTTAGCCAAGTCTCACTGAAAGTAATTATATCATAATGAATGTTGTGACTCATAATGAATAAATTAATCAATTTAGTATTGATGCCACGAACGTTTTGATATAGGATTAGGAACTGAAGGCAGCAATCTAGTTTTTTTGGTTCATGTTGCGAACAGGTAAAGAAGCTAGTATAGTTCTAGGTTGTGATCTAGGGACGTATTCATGAACTAAAGTATATTCAGGCCAAAAACTTTGACTGATTACTTTATTGTAGATATCATCAGGCAGAGTTATTTTAAATGAAGACGTGACGCGTTCATGAGGTAACTTGAATTTATAAATCGAAATTCTTTTATTTAAAAGATTTAAATTCGATTGCAAATAGAAAAGAATGTCATCCTCAGACGTATCAGCTGCAAAACGGGATACAAATATTGATCTTGCAGGCGGAATTATCACAAGATTTTTGTGAACCGGCTGATTTAAACTGCTTGTCGATATTTGTTTTGGTATTGCGCCTGTATTATTAGTTTTGAGTAATGCAGGAGAAGTGGCAGCACTTGATAAAGCACAAGCCTTAGCATAAGTTATCTTAGCGTCAGAAGTAGAAGGAGAGTCAGTGATTAAATTTATTGTGTGAATAGCAGAGGCTTCTGTCAACAGTAAATTCTCACTGACTGATGCGGGAGCTCTAGAAAGAGCCACGACGTCAGTATTTCGAGCTGTATTTACATTCTCAGCTGAACGTGCTTCACATGATATGCTTAAGTTTAAGTTGGGTGAACGCTCAGCATTAGTTTCAGGGTTAGCTTGAGGAGTAGCATTTGAAGACGGAGTGGCTGTTTTTGTAGTGGATTTGGCAGAGCTTCGAAGGTTTTTGCTGTTGCGCTTGCGCTTAGGAGAGACAAAAGCCTCATCCATGCACTTAAACGATTTGAAACACTTTTCGTACTCCGCCAATCTAATCTGAGCCGCCTCTAGGTCTTTAGAAACCTCCGAGAAGCCCTTTCTCGATTGCCTTCTGAGTTTAAGTATTTCTAAATCGGTTGCTCTGCAATCTTCGCATGCCCAACGGAGACCCTTATTTTCACCTAGTGCGTCGGATATACGTGCATTCAGTGCTACACACTTAGTGTGAAAAAAGGATTCACATAACCAGCAATTTACAATTCGGTCGGATTCTCCCTTAATGGTACAGTTGCGGAAATTGCAGACCATTTTTAAAAATATTATATTAATTTATAAATTTATAAGTTAAAAGTAGAAGTTAAAGTTTAGCTTTGGCAACCCTGTTTGAAAAAGTTTGAAAGACACAGTTTAGTAGGCAAACAGTTTGAAAGGCGATTCGAAATTTGTTACCAATGACAACAGTTTGAGAAGCTTTAGATTCAAGCTGACAAACGTCAGAAAACAATGGAAGGAAAAACAAGAACAAATCCGCTCTCACAAAAAACAAACCAACGTTTGTTGTTGGTATAGCAGAAAAACAATAGAAAAAAAAAAATAATGAAAATATATAAATGTATGATATTTAAAAAAGGATTATTTCAGCGCTTTCTTGGCTTATAGTTGTATAAATCCAACGAAGGTCACAAGTAAAGCACGGCAAGTCCAAAAGAAATCTATTTTAATTGAATTATGCGCGAAATTCAGTATAAAATAAAACTTTACGCAACAAGAAAAAAAGCACGTCTTTCGGCAAGAGCAGTTTGACAGTTTATGTAAAATTATGTAAAGTAATTATTGAAACATTTAACTCACCTTGGAGTAATATCAGTCAGTAACAAAAGTGTTTTCGAATCTTTAAACAACCTTCACACAAGCAAAAAAACAAAAGAAAAATGGGAAAATAAACCAATAACAGTCCGTTTTCAAATGGAGTGCCAAAAGCTATATAATTTCCCATCACGTAAACATATTTAAACAACATATTAATTTGACGCTTTCGCCGCTTGGCGCAAACTTCAATACCCACTAAACCTTAACCAAAGGAGCCACAAAATCCACATGCGAAACATAATCGGCTCTAAAGTATTAAGGATTGCCAGCAAATACGTGGCAACAGATCAGATCGACGACGACGTCGTATGTTGATTATATGATGTGGAGAGCTCTGGATGAGCATAATTATAGTGCAAATGGATAGATGGCAGCAATTTAAGCCGCAATCCACTCCACTTCACTGTGGGCACAACCTGTAATCAGGAAAACCAAATGCAGGACCATTCAAACGGGTTGTTTGCGTGAGTGTGTGTGTATGTGAGAGCGTGTGTGCTCAGGCCTGTTATTAAGATGATTACGTTTGTGGATAAGTCGTCAGTTTTGTTGAAGGAACACCTCCTCTTTTGCACGACTGGCGGCAGCAGATCGCAGAAGCGATCTACTCGCTCGATACACGTAGCCTGGATGGATTGCTTACAATTCTTGCGAATTTGTAGGGCACTAAAAAAAAAAACAATAGATATAGCTACGTTAAACATGCAATAAGCACAACAAGCAATAAAGGCGTATAGCTAGGTGCGGGAGGGTGTTCCCAGCGTCAGTGTTTCTGCCCCCATCAGGGTCAAGACATATTGCCTGCTTCTATCTACTGCATGGTTCATGTTCTTGATCGCACGTTCAGATCTGGCCATCATATGGACATTAATGGACTTCACGGACGCATCAATGGATCATGTTTAATAATGTTTATGTTTAAAACGCTGATGATGATTTTTTTAGTAGATCATGTCTTTATTGCCGTATTGTTGTTGTTGTTTCAACGCTTTTATCAGAAAATAAATGTTAATAAAATACAAATTTTTAATGGAGTTCTGCTCGAAAACGTGATCAAATTAAGTCCAATGTTTTCGTAGAAAATTAGAACTTTATGGTCGCAATAATTATTGCCATTAGTTATTGAGGGGAGTGTTGTGTTTTTTTTTTTTTTTTTTGTGGGCAATTATATAATAGTTATCTTTGAATTACACAAAAATATTTCATCAGCTTGTACATAAGATAGGAACGAAATCGAATAAATTGTATTTTGATCTATAGATCCTGAATAAAATGAATCTTTCATTCAAGGCCTTGATAAATTGAACAATATCGTTGTGTTCACGGCCGTGAAATATGGACCTTCTTTGATTTGTCTTATTGATTTGTCTTTTTCTAGTCAATGAATCCTATCAATTTTCGTGGAAAATTACAAAAAAAAAATTAATTCCACTTTGGATGATGAAAAATGTCAAAACTAGCGTGTTTATTCTTCAAAGTGAGTTCTTAAAGTTAAAATTTTGGAATTCTAAAACATGGTAGCTAAAACGAAATTGTAGCTAAAAGGAAAGAATATACATAAATTAATTGAAGCCAGGTTGGATGAATTAGTCAATGCTATGTATATACTAATCTAATAAGAAGTCCATCGATGGAAGATCTACGAGCTACTACAGAACTCTGTAAAGTCTGGTGGAATTATTGTTGTGAGAGTTGCAAAACATCTCCATAGACTTTGTAGAAGCTTAAGATTCTTAGTCTTTACGCCATTTTGCCGATAGCAGTATCATGTAAGGATCTCTTGTGTAGGATCTTTCAACAAGAGGTGTCACTATTTTTTTTTCACTATTTCAATGCGTTTTGCGAGTGTAGCGACTCATATCTGCAAATCATCTAGTTTTTCTTTGTCAAACGTTATCGAATGACAGTTGTATGCTGCTACTTGAGAATATGGTGGGCTATTTAAAATGACACCTCTTGTTGATACAGTCTTTAGTATGCGAGTTTCATGTTTAATGATTGATATGAGGAAATTAGTCCTATTTTGCCAAGCTTAGACTCAAGAACTTACCAAGATTTTGCAAAGATTAGACCAAAGCTGAAACAGAGTCATTTTAAATAGACCAAAAAATGCTAATAAAGCGTTTTCCATTAAGGACTTGACAACTGTTTTTTTTTTAATTAAAACGCAAACCATTTGAGATGTTTCAAAAACTTTATTATCGGCTTGAAGTACAATCAAAACATTTATAAATGAAACTCGGTTTCGTTCATATGGCCACCGCGGGCACGTATGTAGTGGTCGATTCATTGGATCCAATTTTCGATGACTCGGCCACACATTTCGTCCAAAATGGCCTCTATTTCACGTTCAATGTTGGCTCTGAGCTCTTCCAACATCGTCGGCTTATTGGCATAGACCAAGGACTTGACGTAGCCACAAAGAAAATAAACTAGAGGCGTTAAATCGCACGAACTAGTCGGCCAATCCACTGGCCTATTTCTTGAGATAATACGCTTATCAAACTTACTCTTCAATAAATCGATTATTACCTGTGCTGTGTGACTTGTGGCACCGTTCTGTTGGAACCACATGTCGTCCAAGTTCATATCTTCCAATTCGGGGCAAAAATAATCGATAATCATGGCGCGATAACGATGGCCATTCACAGTAACGTTACGATCGTTATCGTCGACGAAAAAATATGGTCCAATGACGCAACCGGCATGCAAACTGCACCAAACAGTTATTTTTGTGGATGAAGTGGTGATTCATGAAGCACATGTGGATTTTCACCCGGTCAATAACGCATATTTTGCTTATTGGCGAACCCATTGGCAAAAAATGAACTTCGTCACTGAAAATGATTTTGCGATGAAATTCATCATCTTGGCGCATCTTTTCCAGAGCCCAATCGTAGAACGTATGTCGCTTCAAATGATCCATCGACTTCAATTGTTGAGTCAACTTGATCTTGTGTGGGTGTAAACCAGGATCTTTACGCAATATTCGTCATAAAGTGGTCTGGGCGGTGCCCAATTCTTGAGAACGCCATGGAATTGACTGTTTTGTGTCGTTCGCTACGGACGCCTGAACGGCAGCGATATTTTCGACACTTCGACCAATCCATTGTCTCACTGGCACGGCAACATCACACAACGAATATGTAGACTCAAATTTTTGCACTAAACTTGTTATTGTCTGTCTACTAGGGCGATAATTACGACTTAAAAATTACTTAAAGACTTATGACTCTTAAAGTTGCGATCACCGACTCCGAATTTCGGTAGTAAATTTTTATAAATTTTTTTTTTTTTTTTTAGCTTTGAACCAAGGATTTCAGGTGGAATACCTTTTTAGTCAAGTCTGCCTTGGTTCGAAATGGGGTGATAGATTAGTGGGAAGGAAAGGTCAATCAATTGAAACAGGTGTAGGATGTTCTAAGCGTGGTGGAAAGCCGAAGAAACATGTGAATTTGAATCAGAGGCAAGTGTTATGCCTTTACCTCAGTCAATTCAAGTTATAAGGCGATCTCATCCACAAACTTCTCTACCATCAACTTCCTACAACTTCATGTCGTAAATATTGATGAATTTTTAATTTCAGTTGAATAGAAATGAGGAAAGAAAATTAAGAAAGGTTTAAAGCGAAGGACCATGGCCTGGCCGGGAATCGAACCCGAGACATCTGGGGTGGCAGTCAAGCACGCTACCAACTCGACTACCGAGGCCGCCAAGTAGTGAAGTAGTCGTAGATTTCATACGAATTGGAACCATTTCCGAACTTTACTTTCTTTTTTATCAAATTTCACGAGAGTAAATCCATAATTGAATTCCTTTAATTATGGTGATCTATTTGTTATAATTCTAAAAGGCAACATAAAATAAATAAAAATAAGTTGCATTGTGTATGAAATTGATGTTCTCTGTAATGCGTAAACCAATTTTTTTTCTGGAATTTCCCATGAAAGATGACGTCAATACGAAGGTTTTTATGTATAAACGGTCTTTGTATGTGTATTGGTTCATGAGTTATAGGCATTTGAATATGTGTTTGTGCGTTTATGCATCGTGGTTTGTTCGGATGCTTAAAACTTGAAAACGACTAGACCAAATTGGATACTTCCTTCTTTAAGTTTGTTCGTAATTCTTACGCGAAGGTTTTGGAAAAAAATCACGGAACATTGGACAGGTGGCGTGGCACCTTCCATACAACCCAAAACTACGATAACGAATAGCTTTGAAATTATAGGTTGCATAGCATCGGAATTCAGTGTTCTACCTCAATTTTAAAGTGCCGTTCCACAGGTGAAATTTTATGGGCGTGGAACGTGGGGCGTGGCACTTTTTCAGCAGACCAAATTTTCGGTATAACTTTCAAGCTATAAGTCACACATCAATGAAACTTGGTAAGAGCGTACTATTTATTTGCGTCCTTCGAATAGTAAAATTGAGCAAGAATTGGACAAGGGGGTGTGGCACCGCCCATATAATTAAAAAATAAGATATCGAATAGCTTTGGAAATAAATGTCGCATAGCAATAAAACTCAGAATGGAATTACTATTGGGCTGTGTCCTCGATTTTTAAAATTTTGAGCTTGATAGATTTTTATTTTTGCCACACCTCCTTTTACCGTTTACAAATCAATAAAATTTCTATATTTCCGACGGTTTTGGTCGTATTAGACTACGATTTGGTAATTTATTTTGTAATTTAGTTTGTAATTTGGTCACTGTCGGCAACTTTACTAAAACTGGGTTGCCACACCCCATTTTTACCGCCCACAAATCAATAAAAATTCTATATATCAGAAGATTTTAATTATATTATACTAAAATTTGGTAATTCATTTTGTTTGCTAGCTGTCGGAAACTGAACTAAATATAGGTTGCCACACCCCTTTTACTGGCCACAAATGAATAAAAATTCTATATCTCGGAAGGTTTTGGTGGTATTAGACTAAAATTTGGTAATTTAGATTGTATGCTAACTGTCGGAAACTTTACTAAAAATGGGTTGCCACACCCCCTTTTACCGCCCACAAATCAATAAAAATGCTATATTTTCTATGGTTTTGGCCGTATTAAGCTGCAATTTGGTAATTTATTTTGTATGCTCACTGTCGGCAACTGTACTAAAACTGGATAATGTCCATCTACTAGAAAACTGGGTTGAGCATTTTATAAGGGGGTGTGGATCTGCCCATACAATGAAAATTTGTAATATCACATAGCTTTGGAAGTAAAAGTAACAGTACTTACATACAAACTTAAAATGGAGTTACTATTTGGTGATGTCCTGCTACTGGGAAAATGTAACGGGCAGTAAAAACTTACAGTGGTGTCAAACTATGCGTCTAAGAAAAGCTTTAAATATACTTATTATGTATCCATATAGTTGCAGGGTGCAGCAACGCGCGCCGTGAAATAGCTGGTTACCGTATAAAATTGAAAGTGTTCTTACTTATTTTTAGAACAAACATGTTTTTAATTTGAAAAAAGATCCATTGAAAATTTATGTATTTTTAAAAGTAGCAAATTTCTTGAAGTTAAGATCAAACGATTAAAATTAAACGATCATATTCATGTTAATGGAATAATTATTTTATTTAAAAGCATCCGGCCATAACTGTTATCTACTTACGTTAAATTTTTATGTTATCAAAATTTATTAAAATCTAAAATTTATTGACTAGAAGATAGTTGACATACAAGAAACTAAAGCTTATGCAAAAGAATAGCTTCTTAGTTTAACCAACATGTTCTTCCCGTTTCGTCAACATGGCACAACTTATTTTAACATTTTCAATTAGAGAAAAAAAAAATGATATTGCGGCTAATTTAATTAGCCACAAAGTAATCATTTTATTAAGCAGTAGCGCAACAACAACGTCAAATTGAATGCCGTTGTGGGGCTAGTTGTGTCTGCAACATGTTGCCACCACCAACAAACAACACAGCTTAATTCATTTGAGCATCGATTAAAATCAGTTAATTTGCGGCACAAAATACGTACGAAGCTAAAATTGGTTAATAAACAATTTTGTAGCTTATAAGCTAAACGGATGAAGGCGTGAGTTTTTTTTTTTCCAAAAACCAACAGCAACAACAACAACACCAACAACTAAACATCACAAGAAAATATGGCTAAAAACGAACGTATTAACATTAATTCAAACATTTATGGCTAAATAAAATATTAAACATTATTATGGCCACGAATGTTTCGCCGATCGCGAAGTTAGTTGATGTTGCTGCGCAAACGCCAGCTAATTGCCGCAGTTTATTGATGGAGTGTGTGTGTGTGTGTGTGTGAGTGTGCGTGTATGCATGTGTTCTGATCATATAAATGCCGCCACTATCGCTGCTGGCATGTATTACGTTTAAACATTTTAATTTCAAATCAATAAAAAATCTTTTCTACGCCCCATGGATTTCGGTTTTTATGAGTTTTACAAAAACAAGCAGCAGTAACTACAAAAACAATAACAACAACAACAACAACGTTTTGAAAATCATGCCTATCGAGTGGGCTTCATATACATTTATATTTATTAATTGACGGTCTTAATTCAATGGCCCATAAGTTGCTCTGCCTAACGAGCAAGCTATCTGTTGAGTGAGTGTTGCCACGTTATAATTTGCCATATAATTTAAATATTTAATAATAGTTTTGACAATCATCGACAAAGGTATTTAGTTGATTTGATAGATATAAATAATGCAAGACAAAACCATTTTGGTTAATGGAACTGGTCGATTTATTTATTTTTTATTATAGCTATTGAATAAAAAATGATTGAAAGAAGGCGTGTCTGCATGTATTACCTATTAAGTTTAATATTAGACAGCATTATTCAGTCAGAGCTTACAATGAGGTTAGGTTAATAGTATAGTTATTGTTATTTCGCAATACATTGTTAATTTTGAATGACTTTACCTAAGGTAATTCGCATGGCCTTGAGCTGGTTAAAACTCCCATGAGATAAGTTTCAATCGAACAATGCAGCAATATTATTAGTATTTCGTAACTTTTAGCGATTTAATAACAAGTTGAAACGCCGATCAGGAATGTGATATTCATTTCTCTCTAACACACCCAGTTTTCTCACAAAAAATGGAACGAAGTCGAAAAATGCGGTCGTCGAGAACTGAAGAAAAAAAAAATCTAATACTTTGTGGGCAAAAAAGACCGAAATCCCCAAAAAATAAATTGGTTGGGGTTCTGATAGGCACAAATGCTCTTATTTTTAAGTTGGCCCTTCTGTCACTGACATCTGTGCAATATAACACGTCCAAATATTTATTAATGTTTGAGATACGCGTCCTTTTGTAAAGAGCTAAAAGGGAATTTTTCGTTTTTTATAATGTCTGAAAGTATTAAACAACCCAGTTCCATTAAATGTTATGTGCGGAATGAAATTTCTGTTGCCGAAACGTTGAAAGTGTTACAGAAAGCCTTCGGTGAGCAAGCTCGATCGAAAAGAAGAGTTTATGAGTGGTATAAAATATTCAAAGAGGGTCAAGAAAGCGTTGGAGACGAGGCACGGCCAGGACGACCATTAACATCAACAATCTGATGAACAACATGCCAACAAAATTAAAGAATTGGTGCTCCAAAATCGTCGATTGACAGTCCGACCTTACCGGTCTTGTTGGGATGTCGAAAGGATCAGTTAAAACCATTTTGAGTGACCATTTGGGCTTCAGAAAAGTAAAATATCGATTGGTGTCAAAAACGCTCACTTTCATGGGAAAAACAGCTGTTGATATGTGTGAAACAATGCTTTCCGACTATCAAGACGAAATTAAACGCATCATAACTAGAGATAAGACTTGGGTCTACGCTTACGACCCGGAAACATCCGATAAATCAGGTGAATACCCTGCCAAAGGTGAGCCGAGACCGAAAAAACCACGTCAAAGCAAGTCAAAAATCAAGGTCATTTTGACAGTTTTCTTCGATTTACGTGGTGTGGTGCATTATGAATTTCTTCCAATCGGCCAAACCGTCAACAAAGAATACTACTTGGGTTTTATGCGTCGTTTGCATAATGGAATTCGTCAAAATTGACCGGATTTGTGGAGAGACAATTCTTGGGTTTTGCATCACGGTAATTCATTCGTAATTCGTGTTCATTTCGCCAAAAACTCGACCCATATCGTGCCGCAACCACCGTATTTGCCTAACTTAGCACCATGTGATTTCTGGCTATTTGCTTAACTCAAGACACCACTCCGTGGAGACCGTTTTGAATCGATAGAGAGATAGAAACCGAAACGAAAAAGGAATTGAAGGCTATTTACAAGAGGGCGCGTATCTCAACCACTAATGAATATTTTGACATGTAATTTGACACAAATGTCAGTGACAGTAGTGCCAAATTAAAGTTAAAAACATTTGTTCCTATCGGAACACCCAAAATATTTATTTTTGGGGATTCCGGTATTTTGTGCCCACAGAGAAGGTAAGACTTTCATTAAAGACAAGAGGCTTTTGCAACAGTCGAAAACTTTTTTATTTTCTTTTTTTTTTTTTTTTGTTATCTATGAACATTCGGAGTACTTAACCAAAATAGTTTTCCGAAACTGTGCCAGCCGTGGCCGAGTGTGTGAACCACTTGATGCAAATTCGAGACCAGGTTCGAATCACAAAAAATTTTTCAATAGAAATTAATTCTTCTGATCGTCCGTCGACGATGAAGTGGTGGTGTCGAAGAGAATCATTGAAAATAATAATATTTTGCTACAGTTTTTCAAAACTTGAACAAAAATTTTTTTTTAACAGAACAACTTATTTTATTTATTTTCTTTAAAATTTTTAAAAAAATTAATTAAACATACAAAAATATAACATTTGTATGGGAGCCTCCCTCAAGAAGGGTCGGAGGTTCCCATGAAAAATGTTCCTCCTTGAAAAGTAAATTAGCCATACATATTAAGCCTCCCCCTAAAGAGGTAAATATTGCTTTAACTAACAGTTGGGCGTTAGGGTTTTCCCTGGAGCTACGTCTCGATGTGGTATAAAACCTGACGTGACTCGAAAAAAAGAGGACTTCATATTCGGTTTTAGTGACCTCCAAGACACTAAAAGAAGTCATCAAAACCCACGAGTTTTTTGTTTTTTGGACAAATTTTGAACCTTGATTTTAGGCCCAATACTTCACCTCATTGTGTTACATTCTTCATAAATTTTAATAATATAATGTGTGTCCAAAAGTCACATTTTGATTCTGACTAAATTTTTTTGTTACAAGCTTAGAGTACTAAATCTATGACAGCTGTCAACAACAAGTGCACTGTTTGTCTCGGGCCATTCTTCTTCGAAAATGCAGCTGGAACTGCCGTTACGCATTCAACAGGACGGTACCACTTGCCACACAGCCAAAGGCACTTATTGCAAACGAAATTCGAATGGAAAATCTCACGTAGAGGTGATGCTAAGCTCCGCTCAGATCCCCACAAAATCTCACTCATCGCACTCACGAAGCATTGCATATTTGCTAAACATCTGAGCTAAATAATTTTCATAACAAAAAGCAAACGAGAACTATAACAAACCGGGAGTATTCAGCAAGCAAGAATCTTAATTCTAAAAACTTCATTGATAAGTTGCAGGAAAAGAGTGTAATGTTGTTACTGCTTGTCGACTTCACTGTATGGTATAGATAAAATTTAAATACGGAAAAAAACGAGTTGTAAGGAAAATATTTGATTTATCCTCGTAAATATTTAATTAAAATTTATACACAGGCGTGGATAATGTCAATATGCGTTATTTTCCTTAGTGTAGAAGCAATTTCTCATATACAAAGCATTTTTTTGTGTAATTTTATGGATATTACTAAAATTAATAATTCAAAAAGATTAATTTCTGAACAAGAAAAGGTACGTTTTCAAAATGCAGTTCAGTCCGTCGATTGATACAAAAAGGTTCATTTCCGAGTACGGAAAAATAACTTTTCTATTGTTCTTATTTTTACTCATTTCTGAACAAAAAAGGTACAATTTATGTTGAATTTTTTAACTCATTTCCGAACAAAATAAGGTTAATTTTTGAGAGGCATTTTAGTCCTACGAATGATACAAAAAAGGTTCATTTATGAGTGCCGAAATTGAACGTTTCTAACCAAAAATGATCATAAATAAATTCGAAAACTGCAGTTTTGGTTCACTTGCATTCTTTAAGGAAAATTTCAAATAGGAGTCTTTGTTGTTAAAAAATTTGTTTTATTGATTTCTGAAAGTTTGTTGGCTATTTTCAATTTCTGTCTCTTTACAATTTTTAGTGTCACTCCCATTTTAGAATCCCACTCACTTTATTAATCGTACTTTATAATAATTCTACCTAGCCCTGCACCAAATTTAAGTTCCCAAGTATCAATACTAACCGATATACAGTAGTTTCCTTAAAGTACCACACCTTATGTATAATCTCTACTTAACTACCCACCTAGCCGTACCAAATATTGGTACCCAAGCGTCAATATTTACTGATATACAGTCTTTTTCTAATAGTGACACGCCCTTTGTCAAATTCCGCCCAATTCTTCATCGTGTTTTGTAATAATTCTACCCATTCTTGTAACGCATTTTATTACCCTAGTGTCAATACTATTCGAGATACAGTAATATCTCTAATATTGCCACACCGTTTTTAGAATAACGCCCACTTTCTTGACCGTAATTTGTAATAATTGTGCCTACACCTTTACAAAATTTCAGTACCCTAGTGTCAATACCAACCGAGGTACACGGTTTCTCTAATACTGACACTCCAATTTTTCAAATATCGCTAACTTTTTTAAAAAAGGACCTCCGTGTTCATGGTCTCTCTGTGTTGAAAAAAATTACGGCAATCGGACAAGTGGCTTAGAAGTTATCGATGTACATACATTTAAACATTTACAAAAAAGAAACCAACTTGAGAACCTCCTCCTTTTTGAAGTCGGTTAAATTACTAGTTAATTTTATTTTCCATACTTTCTACAACTGAAGCACTTTTATTCTTCATTTTGTATGGGAGATGTTCGAAGGGCGTAGCCGATCATGATAAATGTTTGTGTGGCGTTTTATATTTATGAAATAATAACACCTGTACCTAAATTTCTTGTACCTACGTTGAATGATTCTATTTTTGTCCCTCATCCCATAGACATCGCTACAATGTGTGCCGTTGGACTTCTTTCTCTGAGGTCTCCTGGAAAATTAAATGGAAAATTTGAGCGATATTATGTTCCATTAATAACATCCATGTCTCTACTTTATAATTAAAAAAAAAAACAAACAATACAATGCATTTTATTATAAAATTAAACTTTTGGGATACCCTTTATTTTCATGGAACTTGATTCTGTCCGTAGGTGAGTCCATGATTAGAAACGTAGAATATTGTCGCATGCCTTTAATTTAAAATTGTGAAAACAGTGTGTTTGGAACACTTGGTCTGTCTATTATTCTGAAAAATGTGTGCAGAATATGACAACGGAGGCAGGATTTCACTAAAGTAGAAAGCTACAGTCACACAGAAAAGTAAACGAATACCGCGTAAATATGAAAATAGGCTTTGTTTTAAAAAAATGAATATATGAAGAAAAACACATAAGATCGGAAATATTTAATCCGTGGTTCAAATGCAAAATATAATATTTTAATTTTATATAAAACACAAAAATTCAATTTCACAGCACAGTAAAGTAAATAAATGGTTTAAATAAATATTTTACAGTATTTGGATTGTTTATTTAATATTTAGTGGGACCTCCATTTAACTCTTGTACTGCTCTTAATCGATTTTTCATTTAAAATACGAGTTTTTTGTTGTTTCAGGCGTTATTTGGTTTCACTCACGCTACAAGGCATCTTTCAGTTCCTCTTTGTTGCGAAATGTTTTTTTACATATGCGGCGTTCTAACAGAGATAAAGGGATGGGAAACTTCGATGTGAAAGGGATAGCACTATGCCTGCTTTATGTCAAATTGAAGTCAATACTAACACAATATTATAGTTGCGGTCGTACATTTTCTTGAGAAACTCACCCAGTTTGGGTGACAGTTTGAGTTGTGTTTGAGTTATTCAGCTGGTTCGGGTTCTCACCACTGTGTAAAATTTCACTGAGCTTAGACGAACTGACCACGGTCACAACCTAAAGAAGTGGAAAAATTGAAAACAATAATTTATAATTTTCTTTTTTTTTCTAGTTACAAAAAAAAAGCTATAAATAAATTTCAAACGAGCAACAATGCATTTTATTAATAAGAAACTAGTAAGAAATGATCTTCGACTGGACCGAATTTAAAATACCCCTACGTCCGACTTGAAATATATTCCAAGTCTTAAGCAGTCAAAAAAATTGTTATTTGTAAAAACATTTTCGTCATAGTTTCAACAGAAAATATTCTTTTTTGTTTTTTGATAAAGTCACTTTGTATGGGAGGTGGGTGTGGGTTTGATCCGATTTGGTTGAATTTCATACACAGTGTACATGTTATATATCAAAGTTCATGTGCAAAATTGCAAGTCCAAATCTTGATTTTTGTGGAATTTAAAGAGATTTTACCGTTTTGATAAAGTCACTTTGCATGGAAGGTAGGCGTGGTTTTCATACGATTTGGTTGAATTTCATATTCAGAGTATATATTTAATAGCAAAGCTCATGTGCAAACTTTCAAGTGTATATATTAATTTTTGTGGAATTCTAAGAGATTTTGCCGTTTTGATAAAGTCACTTTGTATGGGAGGTAGGCGTGGTTTTCATCCGATTTGGCTCATTTTCGAGCTTGACCTTTATTTTTTAGATACAAGCCTAAATATCAAATGATAGTGATGATAGCTTGAACATTACGGCTGTAATCGTGATCACAGACAGACAGACGGACAGACGGACATGGCTAAATCGACTCGGGTGGTGATGCTGATCAAGAATATATACACTTTTCTATACCTACCACTCCTCCTTATGGGCGTTACAAACGGAGTAACAAAATTAATATACCCCGTTTACGTTTTTTAAACGTAGGGGTATAAAAATTGCTTTTATCACTTTTTCCAAATAAAAACTTCTTCATTAAAGTAATTAATTATGTTATGAGTTTAAAAATATTCAATATATTTTTTTTTATATGTTTAACACAATCGTATTTTTAAAAACAAAAAAACAAATTAAAAATCATCTTATTGCTTAAAATTATTTACAATTTTAAAATTTTAAAACATGATTTTTTTGACAACTATGAGGTGAACTCACATACACAATACGTGAGGACATAAAAAATGAGAAGAACAAGCACCATTTTGGCGCAAAGTCAACAAAAATGACAGCTGAATCGAAGTTTCCCATTTCTTTATCTCTGGTTCTAATTCAACCCACAAATTCTCTATTGGGTTGAGGTCGGGGGACTGGGGTGGCGAATGGAGTTGTTTTGCCACGTTGTAAAGCAACCATTCCTTGATTATATAGGTTGTTTGCTTGGGGTCACATAGACCCAACTTGCTTGCGGATTTTTTCAAACTACTTTTCAAAATGTTCAAATAAACAAACCGATCCATATTTGTTTCCAGAAACTGTAGTTTTTCAACTCCATCCGCCGACATTCAGCCCCATATCAGGACCGAACCTCCGCCATGCTTCACAGTTGGGATTTGGTTTTTGGTTGCAGTTATTCATTCTCTTTGCACCATATTCTTGGTTTGTCATCACAACCGAATAAATTGAACTTACTCTCGCCGCTGAACAACACATTCGTCCAGAAATTTATCGATTTGTCGGCATACTGTAATGGAAAGTCATTAATTTTGTTAATTTGGCTGAGGGATGGTTTTTTTCTGGGCCCCAGGCTGTGAAATCCATTTTCTCTCAAAACACTTTGAACTGTTTCGGAATGCACATTAATATTGTGCTCGGTTTCCTAGGTTTTTCGAATTTTTACAGCTCTTATTTTCGGATTTTTATCCACCACACTTTTAATAAACCGCTGAACTCTTGGAGAAATTTTAGGTAGACGACCACTTCTAGCTTTGCTAGCTAATGATTTTGACACGTAATAGTTTTTTATTATTGTTTGTATTGTTGACTTAACACGACCATTTGTTTTTGCAATAGAGTTAAAAGAATTTCCATCTTTTTTTAATCTTATCATTTGCTCTCGTATTTCAAAACAAGCTTCCTTCGTTTTTGGGCTAATTTTCACTAAAAAATATTTTATTTTACTAATGACCACGTACTTCTTTTGTCAAAAGTCAAATGAAGACTGAAGCAAAATCAAATTCGGTTGTTTTTTTTTTTTAAATCCACCGAAATTTGAAAAAAAAACCGCTATTTCGTTTGCATCGTACAAATAACACATGGTCCAATAAGTCCCGAGACTAACTACTAGGTGGCACCTTTAACGAAATATCGATATAATATTTCTATAGTTCCAACCTTCAAACAATACGTGTACAAATTTCATGATAATCTAACGTTTAGTTCAGAAGTTGAAGTGATTTAAGTGACGCTACTGTTGATATTTTCAAAAAATTGGATTCAAAGTAGTTCCGTGTGTTGATTTATCACTGGTTTTTTATGGGAAAAAATAGCGTCCAAGCTGAGAAATGGCTTCGAAAGTGTTATTCGGACTCAGTTCCGTCAAAAGCAACCATTTGCCGATAGTATGCTGAGTTTAAACTTGGTCGTACAGACACAAATGATGCTGTACGTTCAGGACACCCAAATGAGGCAATCGTTCCACAAAATATAAAAAAAGTACACAAAATGGTATTGGCCGACCGTAAAGTAAAGGTGCGTGAGCTAGCTAAGGCTCTGAAGATATCGAAAGCCAGTGTGGGAACAATATTACAGCAACATTTGTCAATGAGAAAGCTGCTTTCCAAATGGGTGCCGCGTTTTCTCACACCGGACCAAAAATAACAACGTGTCGATGATTCGGAGAGCTGTTTGGCACTGTTTACAAAGAATAAACATGAATTTTTGCGTCGGTATGCGACAATGGATGAAACATGGAGCCACCATTACACACCGGATTCAAAACGGTCGTTAGCTGAGTAGAGAGAAACCGATGAAAGCAAGCAAAAGCGACCAAAAACACAACAGTCGGCTGGAAAGGTTATGGTATCTGTATTTTGGGATGCACATGGAATTTTGTTCATCGACTACCTCGAAAAGCGAAAAACAATCAACAGCGATTATTATATAGCCTTGTTGGATCGTTTGAAGGATGAAATCACGAAAAATCTGCCCCGTTGGAAGAAGAAAAAAATTCTTTTTCACCAAGACAATGCACCGTGTCACAAACGATGGCGAAAATACACGAATTGGGCTTCGAATTGCTTCCTCATCCACCGTATTCGCCAGATTTGGCCCCCAGCGATTACTGGCTCTTTGCTGACCTCAAAAAATACTTGTCGGCAAGAGATTTGGCTCCAATGAAGAGGTGATGGCTGAAACTGAAGCGTATTTTGAGGCGAAGAACAAATCGTTCTACAAAACCGGTATTGAAAAGTTAGAAAAGCGGTGGAATGAATGTATTGCTCTTGAAGGAAGCTATGTTGATGAATAGAGAAGAATATTTGCAAAAAAAGTTTTTTTAATACTTAGTCTCGGGACTTATTGGACCAGGTGTTAGTTTGTTTAAAATTCCATATATAGGGGGGTACGTATAGTTTTCTGTGGACTGTACATCTCCAGGTAATGCATTTCGGAAGTCAGGTAAAGACGAGCTTTAACAAGCTTATATTTTAATTTGAGCGTAAATAGTTTACTAAAATGCAGAAGGAATACCTTAAAACGTACGACTATACGATATTTTGTTCATTCTATCTACGATACACATATTTGGCAAGAGGCAACTATTTTACGAGCAGCTGTCATTATAAGTAGCTATAACAATATAGCAGAAATTTATAGAAAATATGCATTTTTTTAACGTTCATATTATTTATACACACAAAGATTGAATTACTTAATGCAATAATAAATTGAATTTGTAAAATAATATAATGAATATCCACTTAAAATAAATTTAACATATAAATTGTTAATTTCATCATTTGAAATGAACGCTTTTAAAAAATTTCCACTTTTTTATCGTTAACAATTACTGCAAATTTATGCAACTCCGGCAAGAACCGTGCAAAATTTATTTCTCATAAAAGTTGAATATATTAATATTTAATAATGGTTGACCATTAAATTGAAGCATAAATTAAGAGCAGAAACTTTTTATAGCGTTTTTTTTTTCTTTTGCTTATTTAGAGTTTTTGTTTAAAAATTTTGTGGTAGCGCTTGACAAATAAGTCACGCTTTTACTGGTTTTGTATATTTAATGGAGAATGTGTTTTTTGTTGGAATTGTTTTTTTTTTTTTTTTTTTTCATTTCATTTTGTTGGTGACAATATCGTCTAATAAACTTTTAATTTTACGACGTTGTGTGGTCTAGGTTGACATATTGTTCAACTTACGGCTGATGAAGCGGCAGGCGGGTCTTTATAGTTTAGGTCAACGTTATGCTTTGCTTGGTAGCCTGGGATGGTGCCGATCCGGTTTCGGTTTTTGGTTTTTGGTAATAAGATATATTGTTATTTTATTATAGTCAGCGACAAGTGGGGAAAAAAAATCATTTGAGCTAAATTTGCATTTTAAATTGATTGCTTATTTTTTCATATAAATTTAGTTTAGTTAAAAGTTGCTAGTGTTGTTGCTGTTGTTGTTGTTATTGTTGTTGCTGTTAGTGTGTGTTGTGGTCACTGTTAATTGACGCAATAAATCGCAATCAAGTTAATTTATTGAACTGGGCTAACAGAGCGCTAATTAATTCAAATTAATTTTGCGCTGGTATCAATTTTATGGAATTCGACAAAATATCTTAAAATAAAATGAAGAAAAAAACTAATACAACAATATTTGACAATGTAAACAAAAAAATTGTTAGTTAAATTAATGGGAGAAAGAAAAAGTTTACTGTTTAACGTATTGTTTATTTAATAATGTAAAGATGGGAGAGAAATGATTTATTAGACAAATTTTAAAAGACAACATTTTAATAATTATTTGAACCAACTTTAACATTTTTAATTTGCTATTAAAAAAAGACGCAGGAGTTTCGACTATGTCGCAACACAAGACGTAGAATGAAATTAAAATCATACTAAAGGAAACAACACTCAAGTTAAAAAGGGTGGGCCAAATACATTTTTTTTTTTTAAATGCAACAAAATCAACAAAATTTTTATTTTTTCCATATAGCTATTATGGCTTTATTAGTAAGAGCAAACATCCCCATTACTTATGGAACACAACGTCGTTCAAGTGGCTGCCTCGGCTTCTACATTCTGTTAGTCCTATTTTTCAAGACCTTGTTGATGTTTTCGGGCTGTAGCTCACGGATTGCTTAGATGATATTTGCCTTAAGTGATTAAATCGTTTCCGGACTGTTTGCATAACATCAGTCCTTCACGGTTCCTCACAAAAAAAAAGTCCAAAGTGGTCGAATCGCTGCTCTGAGGCGGCCATTTGACATCGCCAAGACGGCTGATAAAACGATTTAAGAATTTGGTGCTCAAAAGATCGATTGTGGCATGGGCTGTGAGGCATGGCGCACCATCCTGCATAGCCCAGAGGTCGTCCAAATGTATTTCTCCAATTTCATGTCTCCAAAAAAGTCGGTTAACATGGCTCTGTAACGCCCACCGTTAACCGAAACGTTGTTGCCAGCTTTATTTTCGAAGAAAAATGGTCCAATGATACCACCACTCCACAATCCGCACCAAACTGTCACTCTCTGTGGATGAATCGGCTTCTCGAAGATAACGTACGGGTTTTCCGAGCCCCAGATCTGGCAATTTCGTTCGTTAACGTAGTCGCCGATATGAAAATGCGCCTCGTCAGAAAAGGTAATTTTTCGCCGAAAATCATTGTTCAATTCAACCTGCTCTATGGGCCAAACTGCGAAACTATAACGAAACGGATGGTCGTGCGCCTTCAATTGCTGAGTCAATTGGACCTTGTTTTTTTTTTTAGACTAAACCAACGGTCAGGGGTTGTCCCCTATAAATGTGAAAGCATTGTGTTGATTCGGAAGAAGAGTGATAGTTAGTTGGAGGGTGGAAAGGTGGAAGATGCAGACTTCTCCACAGGCTAGTGCGTGAAATGTTGAGCTGTTGAGATCGATGGCGAGTTGATGCTAGTGAATTGAGTCGCACACTCTCGGCTACAGTAGCAACATTCTCGTCTCTGCGCACAGTACGAAGACGGGACCATGAGTGTTTTCCACTAGCATACCAGTCTCACAAACTTTTTATACAAACTTACGTCCACCAGGCAAGGTGGGTGCTTCATTCCGGTCAAAACTTCTTTTCAAATAGAGCACTGTTTGGGCTACACAGCACTCACTTTGAAAATAAGTTACTAATATTTTCCAACGTTGTTCAAGCGTAAAGCGACTCATTTCTTTCCGTGGAGGTATGGACTTCATTTTTGGCAACTTCGCTAGCCATTTGTGTAGAAAGTTGCGCCGTTTTTGATTGTGCTTACCTGTACCTGATGATCGTTTAGCAGACTTGTGCAAACTTTAAGATTTATCAGGACTGTCTTAAGTCCTAGTGTTGAATAAAACATTTCGCGGCACACTTGTAATCGCCTTAAATTATGCCTCAAATAATATGTAATTGTCTGAGATCGTCGCGAGTTTTGAGAGGAATTACTTTTTTTTCAGAAACACTTGTAAGACCTGTAACATACTGCCGCTTTCGCTCCCAGGACATCTTCCAAAACAAATAAAAAACTTTATTTTGGATGGGCTCATTAAACTCTGAACTATTTCTCAACGCACTTTTTTTACAAAATGGTGACGAACATGACTCTCCTAGTTTCCTAGAAGGTTTTTGGCAAAGTTCTTTTTTCGACATACCAATATATTGCTGACCTTCCATTCTTCTTTTTTTATTTGCATTTTGTTTCCATTTGTTTGCAATTTTTTTCCTATTTGGATCATCATCTGAGTCGAAATTTTCACATGCGTCATTCATGTTATTGAAATTTCCTATAAAAAAAAACTTTCTGCAACAAAAAACCTAAAATGCACTATGTCAAATGCAACGTAACGCAAAAATTTAATTTTATTTTAAACAGTTTTTTTACACACGTTCGTACTTTGTTTGGTTCTCACAATATTTCAGAATAGGAAAATTTTGTTTTATAGAACAGAAATCAAAAACAACGATTGCTTTATTTCAACAGAGATACGACTTTTCCTTCATAAAAATTATTTGAAATTGTCAGGGCTTTTTCGTAATGGCTGTTGATTTGTTATTTGCAATCATAGCACATTGATTTTTTTAAGGGAGGTGTATTTGAAAGTGGTCTACCAGAATATATTAAAAACGCAATTTCGAAAAAAAAGACGAGTTACGCCCTCTTCTATATTAAGTCATCGATACATACACATTAATAAGAACAACAACACAAGCAGTTGCTGAAAAATATTCGTAAAACGATTCACTTCAACAAACGAAACGATGTTGCATTCGCGACTTCGGCACGAACAATTCATAACAACAACAACATAACATCATAACAACTAGAGCCCTGCATGAGTATAATTGCAAAGCGAATACACTCTGCTTCACTACTAAAGAGTACACTGTAACTGAATAAAACTTATAGCATCATTTTATAAATCCCTGCACATCACTTCACGCTGCGTTGTTGAAATTCGCAATTTATAAAACGCAACGCTTCACGCCGTGATCTTCAGCGTTGAGTAACGCAATAACGTAGTCAAAACAGTACAAAGTTCGCATTTTATAAAACTCTGCACTTGAAATTCGTTCACTTGAACTGTCACTTTCATCACTTGCTCTTGAGCTGCCGTTAGAACGAATAAGTTGGCATTGAAAGGGTAATAACTGTTTGTTTCACTCATATATTCTTAAATGTTTACATAAATCGTTTGAATATAGGATAAAGACAGCAACAACGAACCAACAATTCGAAATGTTGCTAAAAGAAATAAAAAAACGACCGCTGGTAGCAAATGGTACGCCAGTGCTTGGCGTGTATATTGCAATTTCGATTTAATGATGGCTGAAGAGAACAGCTGATATGGTTGCCAACAAGTCAGAATTTGGTGAATCTTAAATATTTCAAAGATTTGCAATAATGATGCTAGTTTTATTTCACATGTGACAACCCTAAACTGTTGTTGACTGACAGTTCACCGTGGTAACGTAACATAGCTAACGCAATAACGTAGTGATTAATAAAATGCAAATTTTAAATCAAAGTGATGCGCCGCGTTAGCGTTGCGTTTCATCACGGTGATTTAGAAAATGATGCCATTAAACAACAGCATGATACAATTACAAGTTAGGCTCATATTGGAGAGCAGGGTGCGCTAGTTGTCAAAATCAGCTGGCAATTTTAGTTTTTCTAATTGTTGTTGTTGCTTTTATCGTTTGACGTTTGTAGCTCCTACAGCTTTGTTGTTGCAAAATTTCTCAATTGAGCAGTTATTTAAGAATGAGCCTACCATATAATTGTATCATGATCAACAGGTCGTGTAGTGAAGAGCAAATCTACGCACGAGCTTCACTGCCTTATCTGTTCTCTCACAAACACTGTAAGCTCTGATCTAATGATACAATTACAAGGTAGGCTCATATTGGAGAGCAAGGTGCGCTTGTTGTCAAAATCAGCTGATAGCTTTTAATTTTTCTTTGTTGTTGTTGTTGCTTTGGTCGTTTGACGTTTGTGGCTTCTACAGCTTTGTTGTTGCAAAATTTCATGATTGAGCAGCCATTTTAAAATGAGCCTACCTTGTAATTGTATCATGCTCTGATCTGAACTTTGAGAGGTTTGCGTTATTTTTGTTTCTATTCGGTGTACTCGCATAACATACTATCACACACACTGCAAGCACTGATCTGAACTATGAAAGCTTTGCGTTATTAACCGACTTCAAAAAGGTGGAGGTTCTCCAGTTCGTTGGTTTATCCGCTTTTTTTTTTTTTTTTTTTTTTTTAAAATGAATGTACATCGATAACTCTTACAGCTCTTGCCCAATTTCCGTAATTTTTTGTCAACAGATAGATACCATGAACGCGGAGGTTCTTCTTTCGATATTAAAAGTGGGCGAAGTTTGTATTATTCGACAAAGGGGCGTGTCAATATAAGAAAAACACTGTATTTCAGTTAAAAATACTGGGGAAGACACAATTATTAGAAATGACGGTCAATAAAGTGGGCGTTATTTGAAAAAGGGGTGTGGTCATATTAAAAAACACTGTATCTCAAATAGAATTGACACTAGGGTGCTGAAATTTAGTACAAGGGTAGACACAATTTTTAAAAATTACTGTAAAGAAAGTGGGCGTTATTCGACAAAGGGGTGTGGCAATATTAGAAACACACTATATATTGAATAATATTGACACTAGGGTGCTGAAATTTAGTGCACGGGTAGGTATAGTTATTACAAATTACAGTTAATAAAGTGGTCGTTATTTGACAAAGGGGTGTGGCAATATTGAAAAAACACTGTATCTCGAATAGTATTGACACTAGGGTATTGAAGTTTAGTACAGGGGTAGACACAATTTTTAAAAATTACTGTAAAGAAAGTAGGCGTTATTCGACAAATGGTTGTGGCAATATTAGAAGCACACCATATATCGAATAATATTGACACTAGGGTGCATAAATTTAGTACATGGGTAGGTACAGTTACTACAAATTACGGCCAAAAAGTGGGCGTTATTCAACAAAGGGGCGTGTCAAAATTATAAAAATACTATATCTTAGTTAATATTGACACTATTTGGTATGCAGGTAGGTGGGTAGTTAGAATCATTTAAAAAGTAAGCGGGATTGTACACAGGGTGTGGCACTTTAAGGAAAGTACTATATTACGGTTAATATTGATACTAGGAAACTGAAATTTGGCACAGGGCTAGGTAGAATCATTATAAGGTACGGTAAATAAAGTGGGCGGGATTATAGAAAGGGCGTGGCACTTAAAATTGTAAAGAAACAGAAATGGAAAATACCCAACAAACTTTCAGGAATTAATAAAACAAATTTTTTAAGAACAAAGTTTCATGTTTGAAATTTTGCTCAAGAATACTATTGCATAAAATATTTCATATTCTCTAAAAAGGAAGAAATAAAAACTTTTTAACAAAAAAAAAACCGACTTCAAAATCACTACAAAGTAAAAAATAATTTTAAATAACTTTTCCCATTCATTTCTTGGTCATATTTTAAAAGCTATTTATATGTATTATAATATTGGAAATCTTATCATTTTCATTTTTTCTATTTTGTTTTATTATCATCAATATATTAATTGCTTTATGAACATAAAAGCTTTGAAGTCGGCGCTAATCTTTGACACACAATCATGATCTTTTACAATCCATGCACTATTTGGTGCTTTGGTGACACTTAAATTTCTCACTAAACTGGTTTGGGTGAGCTTGTAAAGCTCATATTGAATATGACATAGTGTGTAACAGCTACACAAATAATGCATGGAACACATTGGCTACATTCAGCGTACTCAAAAATTGCCAACTGAAAGAGGCATAGGCTTTGATGATCACTGTTTTAAGCAGTGTCTACCGTTTAGTACACACGAGTGTGGAGCAACACTTTGTCTTTGTACATATACACGAAAGAGTAAATACGACAAAAGCTATTGTTGTGGTCCATGGTATAATAATACAAGGTAGCATTGACAGTTGCTTGGGAAAACATCTCCTGTCAAAAAATATACTCAAATAAAGAGCGCTCACAATCCGCTATTGAAAAAACAAGCAATGTTGAAAGCGTTGAAGTGAAAAAAAAACAACCACAGCAGCTGTAGATGTATTTTCACAAAAAGCTGTTTTAGACAGGAGATGTTTTCTTGTAGAAGAGAAAATAAACAGTTGTCAATGCTACCTTGTATTATTATACCATGGTTTAGTCGACACCATGGTAGAATTATAAGGTAGGGCCGAGTCACTTACTGCCCTCACGCGTCAACGAAGAGTGGAGAATAAAAAGTAGGCTAATTGTCAAAATGGCGAAGTTCATAGAAATTTCAAATGTAATGATAATATTATGTTTCCAAGTTGTAAATAGTGCGCACACGTGTGTTAAGTTTGTGTTAATTTGAGTGAAAATATTGTAAAAACATTGTAAATAAATCTATAAAATGCCGCGGAAGTGTTTAATTTGAAAAAAAGCTTGTAAAAAGTTTAACCCAAAATCAACTGCGAATCATGAATATAAAGTAACTCGAAATGAACAGCTGATTTTGACAACTAGCCCGCTTTTCGCTGCTTTTTACTCCATTCTTCTCCAAGTCGGCCCTACCTTATAATTCTACCATGGCCGATACTTCTTTAAAGTCAAACTGTTTTCTCAACTCGAGAAACGAAGTTTGCATTGACGACACGAAGTTAATTCCACGAACTTCGTAAACAGACTTGAAAATAAACGATTTGTAGGCATAATAATTTCTTTTTCCCTACATTTCAAGTTTCTACATTTCAAGTTTTCTACATATCAAGTTTTCTACATATCAAGTTTTCTACATTTGGCGACTTGATTTTTGCTGCCTATGATTCGCGCAAACTTGTTGCTTGCCTGCCTCGACTTGCCGGGAGTTGAAAAATTAAAGGAACTTGAAACAGCAAATGAATCCATTCATGCAGATCTCTGGTATACATCAGAAAACAATCCCAAACAAACCGCGCTGTAAGACGTAATTCTACGTCAAAATATCTTTTAAAGATTCATAAAATATTGCGGCAAATAAAATTATCACTAAGCTTAAATCGTACAAATTTTGGATATCATTAAAGTATCTTTCAGTTAAATTCAACTCCAACTGAATCGGACAGACTAACGTCAAATTACAAATGAAAGTCATTGTATTAAAACATAAAACCTAATGACAGCCATCATGCGTCACATAATGTCAGTCAATGATGTCAAAGTACAAATAGGCAGTAATTGACAATCACTGTGACAAGAAAAAGAATGAGGAAAAAGAACAAAAAAAAAAAAAAAAAACAACCAACTAAAACCGTCTTTAAAACCAGCCATTCAGGTAAATACCAGTCAGCCAGCCATGCATGGTAAGTACTGTCAGTGAAAAATCAGCAAACAACAACAACAAAAACAATTAAAACTGTCAATAAGTTCACTCAATTTTAGTATGGCGAAACGTCACTAGATGTCGTTCGCTGCATGCGAATTATTTTACATCATACACACACACACTCATATTTTTATGAACTGAAATTTATATGTTTTGAAGTTTGTAGCCATGGCTAGACATAAAAATGGATCGCTAAAAATTAGCTATCATTATGAGCTGCACAAGCAAATCAATCAACTGTCAGAGCAACAAATGACAGCGTCCGCTATACAGGAGAACAGCAGCAGCTGCTGCAGCATTGTTGATTGTGACATAAATTTGACAGTTGCCGCTGACTATAAAAAGTGGTTTTTGCACAAAGACCTGCCAGTTATGCCGTTAATTATGGCGAACTGGCGAAATTGACGCTAAGTATTGTTTGTGCAACTGCTTATTTGCCAAAGAGAGCAAGTTATACATAATTATGTGTATTGTCCTTGCGCCGACATTAAGCCAATTCCAATTTTTATAAAGACCCACAATTTTTTCCATTAACAAGTATTTTAAATGCAAATGAAGCAAATATCTGCCTTTGGCTTTATGTTTTTTTTTTTGCGAAAATTCTTTTGAGCGGCTTCAAACAAAGTCGCTTTTACTGTTTTCGCAGGGATGCAATTCGAGTGCTGCCTTCCTTTTTGCCAAGTTAAATGAATATTTTGATGAAAAGCAACACCACCATAACAACAACAACAACTAAAAAAGCGGTCGCAACCAATGCTTTGAGGTCATTGGGTCTGTCGTTTACCAAATTGAATTCGACATCATTTTGTTTGTTGGTTTTTAGTTTGTTCTTTGTTTATCTTTTGCGAATGTCATTTTGCCGCAGGAGACTTAAATTTTTTTTCGACGATAGCGGGTTTGACGTTTGTGTTTCACCAGATGTGCAGGAAAACTTTTAGGTTTTTTTTTATGCCAGCTTATATTAAATATTTTTCTCTTAAAATAAAAAAGTAAAAAAAAAATATATTCTTTACATTTTGTTGCTGCAGAAAATCAAGCACGCTGCCGGCTTATTTGTTTGGGCGGCATATCAATATGATTTCATGGGGTTGATCTAGAGTTCGTAAAAAAACCCATCATCCGCTTTGGAGCGCTGTACAAATAAGTCAGTTTTGTCAACTTTAGGTCCATGCATGGACTTCGCTGCCATTGGAAATAACCATCGTATTGGATTTACCGGAAAAATATATCTTGATAAACTAAGGGAGTATTTATATGGGGGCTATTTGGGCTTTTGGAGAACGAACTTAGCACAAGTCAACACGTGAGGATCAGGGAGCAATCTTTATATGGCGACGTGTCTGACTGCCTGTGTCTGACTGCCTGAAGCAGTGATGGGGCCAGCATTATCCATGTCGAAATTGTCTTAAATCGACTCAAACTTTCGCAATGATCTCCTCATAAAACTGGAAACTGGCAACCGTTAGTTTAACGGCTAACCTGAGTGGCGGCTTCCCTGTCTTTTAACGGTTGTAAGTCGGGTTTGAAGCCCACCATGTAAAAAAAAATGCAATAAAAAATACGAGAATAGAGATAAAAATTATCCCAAAATCTGGTGACGACTTCCAAAATTAAAAAACGTACAATGAATAACAGATATTCACTTGAAACGTCCAAACCATAAATTGCGATGGTACCTCCATGCAACTGTTAGATATCTTGGAAAGATAAAAAGCTGATATCATTGCAATCCAAAAAGCGCGATGAAAGAGACATGAAATGGATGGAAGAGAGCTGCTCACGGGAAACATCCTGTAATATCTACTACTAGCGATTCCCACGCGCGTTGCTGCACCTGGCAAGTATATTGGAAATAATATAAGTAAATTCAAAACTTTTATAAGTCCCTTAGTCTAACACCACGCCCATGTTCCACTGCCCGTTACAGGTTCCCAGTAGCAGAACATTACTCCCAGGTGGCAATTCCATTATGAGTTGCAATGTCCTCTGATTTTAATTTCCATAGCCATTCTGTATAGAAAATCGGGCCACACTCCCTTTTCCAATGCACGTACCAGTTTTCCAGTAGAAAGACTTTGGCAATTAGTAACTCCATACTGAGTTTTATTGTCATGCTCAAATTTGACTTGTGTGATCGAAGCCATAAGCCCTTTTCCTATGCCCGTCCCAGTTCTCTTGTAGAAATACATTCTCCATTCTGAGTTTCAATGTTATGTGACTTCGACGTCCAAAGCTATTCGATACCTAAATTTGAATTGTATCGGCAGTGCTACGCCCACTTGTCAAATGGTCACTCAATTTTGCAAGTCAAGGCACACAACTAAATAGTACGTTTTTACCGAGTTAAATTGATATGTGACTTATAGTTCGAGAGTTATACCTTAAATTTGGGCTGCTGAAAAAGTGCCACACCCTTCGTCCAATGCCCATAAATTTTTACCAGTGGAACGGCACGTGAAAATTTCATTCGAATATCAAATTTCGATGCTATGTGACCTATAATTCCAAAAATATTCGATATCACATATTCGCAGAAGGAAGTATTCAATTTGGTCCAGTCGTTTTCAAGTTTTAAGCAACCGAACAAACCAAGATAGATACGAATATAGATAGATATACATATATAAGAGAGGGGGAACCCCAGCATATTTATATAGCTCTCCCTCTATTTTTGTAGTACTGTTGCCAACATGGACCATATGAACTAAAGGACTAAATTTTAGTCTGATAAGGCCCAAGCCGTCTGAAATATAAAATTTTCATTAAGTTGAGGGCAGTAAAAGGAGGTGTGCCAAAAATGTGCACATACGATTCATGGTACGGCCAATAAGAACACAACAAACAAAATTTCAAGCAAATCGGACGCTCCGTTCTTCAGTTATGGAGTTACAAACACAAATCACGACTGTTTTATAATAGATATGGGAAAATCTTTAAAATGTCATATCTCCGGAACCAATGGGCCAATTTCGTGCAAACTTTCCTAACGTACCCTGAAATTTTGGTTGAAATCGGTCTACCCGTTTCCGCAGTAAGTGGTGATATAAAAATGTACACTACTTTTTATATAAATAGATTTCATATTTACAACTATAAACTAATGTTATATAGTTATAATATATATGCATATTATATATGCTATAATGTTACATACTTTTCCAGCTATAAACAATATAAGGTATTCTGCAATTCCTGGTTATTTATTTATTACTAGCGATACCCGGCGTGCGTTGCTGCACCCAGGAAGTTTATTGGAAATGATAAGTAAATTCAAAACTTTTATTAATCCCTTAGTCTGACACCACGCTCATGTTCCACTGCACGTTACAGTTTCCCAGTAGCAGAACATCACGCCGAGGTGACAATTACATTATGGGTTTCAATGTCCTGTGATTTAAGCTTCCATAGCTGTTCTGTATAGAGAATCGGAACACACCCCCTTTTCCAATGCACAAACCAGTTTTCCAGTAGAGAGACTTTGGCAATTAGTAACTCCCTACTGAGTTTTATTGTCATGCGACGTTTAGTTGCAAAACTATTCAATATCAAAAATTTGACTTGTGTGGTCGAAGCCATAACCCCTTTTCCTATGCCCGTCCCAGTTCTCTTGTTTATTTATAAAAAAACTTATTGAAACACACAATGTCAATTCTATTAAGTAAAAAGGCAGCCGTTTGTTTCTTTTGTTCATTTATAAATTACAGGAAAACCACCGTCAAAACATGTGTAGAAAAGTTGCATGCAGCGAAACAAATAAACATACGTACATACATACATACATACATACATATATCAAGTCGGATTGAATCTCATTCTCATCAAAAAAATCCTCAACATGCTAAAGGTGGCCAGTGAATCCCCTTTTAACAAAACTGTGTTAGATTAATTCTCCACATCAAAACTACTTTGAACATATTAGAATGTACTTCGATCCAATTAGCTTTAAGCGCAGCAAAGTATGTATGTATATGTATTTGTTTGTTTATTTTGTTTTTTTTGTGCTTGCTGAGAACAAAAAGAGTGTAGTAGAGAGCAACATGCAGTTTATTGAGGCTTTCGCAGCACAAACGCATGAAAAGCTAACGATCAAGTAATGCATGGCATTGTGGATGATTTTTTAAAAAACTTAGCACTTTAATTAAAGATACTTATTATTGAAATTTCGTAAGGAAAATAACCAATGAACCTTTTGTAGCACAAATGTGATATTTTAAAAATTATTTCAAAAAAATCGGACCAGTACTTTTGAAGTTTTGCGGACACAAAAAATTTTCACTTTCATTTTATATAATAGTATAGATATAGAAGTATAGATAGATATAGATATAGATATAGATATAGATATAGATATAGATATAGATATAGATATAGATATAGATATAGATATAGATATAGATATAGATATAGATATAGATATAGATATAGATATAGATATAGATATAGATATAGATATAGATATAGATATAGATATAGATATAGATTAGCTTAATACAAGCAGATACTTAACATTAATATCTTAATCCTAGGGTTTTTTTTTTTATTTATTTTATTTGTAAGGTAGGGAATTTACATTTACGTGGGCAATAGTCTGCCCACAAGATGTATGAGAAAAAGATATTGTAATTTATTTAAGATGGAGGAAGGGGGTTTGAGCGAAGAAGGATATTTCGGAGTTCGGATCTGCTGAGATGAAAGTCGAATTCATTGATCAAATTGTTGGTCAGACGAAGCATCCTAGTTATAGGTTCGCCACTTCCATAGACGGTGCGATGAAAGTTGAGATGGAAGAGAGGTACAGACCTTAGGTAGCGTGGATTGGTATTAAGGGATATCAATTGGAGCAGTGTAGGGCAGTTAATGTTGCCGTCTAGTAGTTTATGGATGAAGAGGACATCGGCAACCACCCTGCGTTTTTCAAGAGATTGCATGTTAATCAACATCAAACGATCAACATAAGGAGGTAGATTGAAGCTGTCGGAACCAGGGAGGCCGCGTAACGCAAATCGAAGGAATCTACGCTGTACATCTTCAATACGCAACGATTGAGAAACATAGAGCGGTGACCAAACTTGGCTAGCATATTCGAGTATCGGCCTCACAGAGGTTAGGTAGAGAGCTTTTTTAACATATGGGTTAGAGAATTCCCTGGACCAATGTATTACAAACCCAAGAGTAGAGTTGGCTCTACTAATGATATTATCGATATGGGATCGAAAATTAAGTTCTTTATCGCAAATTATACCCAAGTGTCGCAAAGAACTTACTAAGAGAATCGGCTCGCCAAATATGTAATAAGTTCGCGATGGAGATTGGGGTCTCTTACGCGAGTATGCCATAGCTTGGCATTTGTTGATATTGAGTTCCAGGAAGTTTTTTTTGCACCAAGTAGAAAAACTGATTAGATTATCTTGAAGGCGGGTTGAGTCAGCATTAGTATGTATGCGTTGATAGATTTTCATGTCATCAGCATAAACAGAAAGATTTGAGTATTTGATGACCTCATCGACATCGGTTATGGTTAAGACGAATAAGAAAGGACCAAGGTGGCTGCCTTGAGGGACACAAGAAGTTGCTGTAAAAAACTCAGATTTTGAAAACCTAAAGATGACATTATATCGACGTTCTTCAAGGTAAGATTTAATCCAAGCAATAAACGGGGGTTGAAAACCGAAAGATTTTAGCTTACGAAGGATGACAGTGTGCGAGATTTTGTCGAATGCTTTGCTAAAGTCAGTTGAGACAACGTCAACTTCATAACCACTTTCCAAAGAACATAGGGTATTCGAGACGATTTCTGTGAGGTTGGTAGTAGTGGATTTTCCCTTCAGAAAGCCATGTTGGTTAGGGGAGAAGATAGACTTACAGTGAAAAAACATAATGTCGTAGAGTATACTTTCAAATATTTTGGGGGTGCATGATAGTTTTGCAATGGGTCTATAGTTTGTGATATAATTTTTAGGCCCTTTTTTGTGCAGAGGTATAATATATGTACGAATTCTTCCAAAACTTTGAAAAAATTTATTGAGAGATAGAGAGCTGGAAAAGAGCTAAAAGGGGATGAGCTTAAGTGTTTGAAAGTTTTTTTAAAACAATAGCAGGCAAGCACTAGCAATCAAGTCCAGGAGAGTAATCGTCCTTTAAATTTCGTAATTTTTCGTTCACAGTAGCTAGTGTAATATTAACCGAAACTAAAGACGTTTGGGCACAATTTTTTAAAGAAGAGCAGTATTCAGAGTCCAGTACATCATTATGATTGATAAATGACTGACTGAAAAACTTGCAAAAAGATTTGCAATTATTTCAGGGTCGTCCGAAGATTTGTCTGACAATTTAAGGGTGGACGGGTAATTATCTGATTTTCTCTTGATATTAATGAACTGGTAGAACTTTTATGGATCAGTGATAAGTTTGGTTTGGATATGGTTTAGATAGGATTCATTAAGATGATCACAAAGATAAGAAAAATGGTTGTAAACGTTAAGGTGTCTCGTGAGGTCAACAGTCAAAGATCTTGATATTAAAATAGTACGCCAAAGTTTGTTTCTTTTATTCCGAAGTGAACGTAGCTCTTTATTATACCAGGGAGGCGAAGACGAAAAGCTCTTATGCCTTATAAAAGGAACAGATTGTGTTAAGCAGTTAAACATTATGCCACAGAAAAAGCCGACAGCATTGTCGATATCTTCATTAGCATTTTCAAAGATGTTAGGGAAATCAATGCCACCGAGAAGTGATTCTCCTTTTTCAAAATCAGTTTTCCGAAAGTTAAAACTATACAAGTGCTCGGAGTGTGTGTTTATGTTAGTATTATTGTAGGAAAAGGTAATTGAAAGAGGTGGATGGTACTGATTCAGTGTTGAGAGTAGGTGGTTGCTTGCAGAAACTGCACAGTTTTCAACTTTTGATGAAAAAACAAGGTCTAGTTGTCTACCCATATAGTTAGTTACTCCACTTAACTGGAAGAGTCCGGAGTCAGAGAGGCAACTAGTAAAGAGAATTTCTTTTTCAGATATTGGATTTGAGGGGAAGAAGTGACATTCATCATCTGATAAAACCCACTGAAGATTAGGGAGGTTAAAGTCACCCAAAAATATTACGGTGGCCAACTGATAGCCAGTCGTTGGTTGAGACGGGCGAATATAACAGCATATAACGTATAAATCACGCTTAGCGATACTGATTTTGGCACAAATAAATTCAAAGTTTGCAGTATGTGAATTCTGAACTAACGTTGAATCATAACGATTATTAATTGCCAAAAGGACACCGCAGCCAGAGGAATGATCATCTTTGTCTAGTCCATCGTCTCTGAACACTACAAAATCGGACGCAAAAACTTCTTGATCCTTGAAATCTTGGCAGAGATTAGTTTTGGTGAGAGCAAATATATCATAGGGAAGTTTCAGAGAGTTCAGGAATACTGAGGAAGTTTTTGTGCGCAGTCCTCTCACATTTTGGTAATAGAGAGAGACAAATATTGGGCTGCGATCAGTAGGTTGGTTAGGAATAGTATTGTTGCTGTTCTTTACGTGACTTTTGAAGATATGAGACGTGTTTCGATCGGACGTGAGCACCATAGGTATCAAGATCCTCCTTTACTTGGTTTATTGTCAGGCCAAGTTGCTCATGAAAGCAATTACTTTCATCAAATTAGCATAACCATTATTTTGTCGTGGCCGTGGTACCATCACATAAAAAAGAGGCACAAAAATGGATCTTGATAAGTGTTTTGTCAATACTTCAACCTTTGTAATGTGTGCTTAGCAACACTACTAATAAAAGCTTTTTATCAGCTACTTGATAAGAGATGGCAGCACCGTTGCTACTGTTTGGGAGCACTGAGTCTGAGTCGAAAACAGCAACATCATTTGTCTCATTTCCTCGTTCGTGTTTTCGTATAAAGACGAAGTATCGCTTATTTTGCGAGAGTACTCCGTCATAGACACTGAATTATATTTATTTACATATGCTTACAAATATTTACATATTAGCGTTTTACTGTAGGGAATTTCATTAAAAAAGAAACAGATTTTGTCTTTATTACAATTAAAATTGTTGTTGCTTCATTAGCTCATTTTTTCGATCATGCTTTTAAGCAAGGCGTAATCAAAAATAGCTTTTAAACACACAATGGAAAAGTAAGAAAAAGCTTTGTACTGCTTAATGCAGCGTTTATGAATAATTTTCTATGAAGTTTTTTAGATGGTATTTAATCTCAAATTTTAATAGCTTTTTAGGGTAGGTTTTAAAAAATAAAGAATGCAATAGCTTAAGTTAAGAATGACGCTTTGAATTAGTAAAAGAATTATTAAAATCGGTTCAGTAGTTCTTTAGTTTAGCTTACACGAAGATACGTGACAAGCCTTTTATATAATAGTATATAGATAACGTGAAACGTAGAAAAAGTGCAGTGTTTGCACTCGTTGACTTCGGCTTGAAGAGTTCGTATTTCAACTTCGACGTAAAAGGTTATATATTCTACATCCTCAGAAGATGGAATTTTAGATCGACACAGGAAAAAATATGATCAGTGTTAGTTTAAAGTTTTTTTTAATCAAACTCTCAACAATTACTTTTACGAAATATTTTTTATTTTTTTGTTTTGATACTTAGTATTTTGTATTCAGTCAGTTTTAAAATAAATTATTATGACTTTTTGTGAAATAGAATAAAATTATGTATTTTTTTTTTATTTTGAGAATTTTATCGCCCAAATTTACTCAATTTTACTCACTCTGAATAACATGTGCATTACAAAAAGAGGATGCTGCGGGTCATCGTTGCAAAAAACCTGCATGGTTATTGGTATCATCTTAACTGTGTGGACATCATTGGATTTAATTACCAGTAAGTTTCTCAATATCTTAAATGTATCTGTGTGTTTGTTTGAAACTATATTTTTGTTTCTGTAGCCTTGTATTTTTGTGTGCAAGTTACAAATCTTATCTACATTGGATTTTCTATCGCCGAATGTGTATGCCTCATATTAGCAGCAAAATATGTGAGTTTGACTTTAATTTCACCGCTTTCATTAGATTTTAAATATTTTGCTTTATCATTTTCAGGAATACAAAGATTTAATTCTTCCTTTCCTTATTGGATATGCTTTAAATTTTTTACATTTAATTCTTGCTATGATAAAAATGTACAGTGCACTTACACGACCGCCTCCTCGGTCATATGAACATTTTGAACATTATGAAGATGATCCTAACGATGATAATGGCCTAAACCGACCTGATAATTTTTTCATGCAAGCTATGAAGAGTGATGTAATGTGTTATGTGACTGAAGTAATAGATTGCACTTTATGGGTTGGTAGGTTGAGATTATAACTTATTTACATACATGAAATGACATATATATTGCCACTGATTGAATTCTGTATCTCTTTAGTCATTACTTCGGCGTTATTACTTTATCCAATCTCATATTATCTGGAACTTAAGTCTCGTTCGACCCAAAGAACTTCAAGTAGGGATCAACCGCGGTCTTCAAATAATGCAAGCAACAAGCGACCGACTGCAGGCAGAAGGTAAAGTTGTCTAAAGCGGATTATTTCCTAGGAAAATCTATATAAAATGTGATCTCTACTTTGTAACGACTCCCTGTTTACCAGGGTCAATAGCTGAGAGAGACAAAGCGGCTGTCCAGGGTTGTTCACAAAAATTTATAATTTTCGGACAATAAATCAATCTAATTTATTTTTAATTTTTCGTTATAATTTTATTCAATCTTAAACCTAACAATGGTTGGAGAAGTATTTTTTTATAACTAATTCATAACAGTATAATAAATTCATTTCATATTAATTAATTACTATGTTAATTATTAATTAAATATTAATTAAGAAAAAAAATCTAAAATAAACATTAATATTTATAAATATTTCAACTGCACCGAGTCCTTGCGTTACGAAATCCTGGGCTGACTGTGAGAGTCGTCATCAAAGCGGTGGTGGTGTGGCGCGAGCGTTTCTGGTGGCGTGTCCTTACTGTCACTTCAGCTCGTTGTCTCACAAATATCCCTTAGTCCCTGGCTTCGCTGCTTACGTGGATGTTACTGAATTGTTGTATGCGGCTGTATGCTGTCGACGTATCCTTGATACTACTGCACTCTGTCGACGTTCACTCCTCACTTGCTGCTGCGCGCTGTCGACGTTGGCTCTTCACTTGGTGTTGCTGTGCGCTGTCGATGTTCACTTATATGTGAATGTTGCTACGCGCTATCGATGTTCACTTATATGTGATGCTGCTGCGCGCTGTCGACGTTCACTTTTATATTTTATTCTTTATTTTCACAAATCGCTACCACCGTGGCTCTTAACTGACTCGACTTGCCACCACCGTGGCCCTTGACTGACTGCCTGATTTTTCTTTCTTTGCTTTAGCTCAAACCCATCGTTTTTAGCGTTAGGCGAACCCAGTGATGCGATTAAGTGGGATTTCGGGCTCATTTTGGGATATTTGGCCTATTTGGGAACGTGTGGGATTTCGGATGCTTATGTGGGTGGTGTTGGTTTTGGTGTTGGTGTTGGTGTTGGTGTTGGAGTTGTTGTTGGATTTGGAGTTGGTGCTTTTCGTTTAGCTTTTTTTTGCTTCCCCATTGGTTGTGCTCTAATTTCAATTAATCCAGCAAAAGTGATGCATATGTGTCACATTAGGCGGTTCCCTGAGGGTTTTTGACACGCCGTCAAATTTTTTTTTTATTTTTGTCATATGCCCGAAGACCTCACCTTTGTTTTCGTTCCTTAAAATTTACCGTTGCACCAGTAGTCACAGAGTTAAAAATCCATGCAACGTTTTTTCATGGCTGTAGCATTTTTGCTGCATTATGTGATTGCATCCCTGAAATCATGACAACAAAATTTTTTTTGTAATTTAGTTGTAAAGCGTAATAACACATCTCTGCTGTCGTAAAACAAAATTTGCTGTAGCACTCCTCCTGAGTGAGTAATAATTCCATGCAACGATATTACATTTCTGTTACATAAGCTGGTATATTCACGACCTGACGACGCCGGAATTTTTTTTTATTTTTGTCGTGAAGCCATGTATAAAAACTTTATTTTCCTTTTTAAACTTTTATCGTAGGTTATATACTCATTGAGTAAAAATTCAATGCAACGCCGCTGCATGAATGTTGCGTTACCGATCTTTGAGCGGCTCGCTCAGCGTCCCCATGATGTCAGAAATTTTTTGTCTAATTTTGTTGTGAGGGCTTCCAGTAGGCCTTTATTGGCGTACCGTATTTTTTATCCTAGCACTAATAGTTAGCGAGTAATAATTCCATGTAACAAATTTTCAGTTGCGTTGCTTACGCAGCTCCCACTACGTCCCTATGCCGTATTATATTTTTTTGTTTTGTTTTTTTAATATAGTCAAAGAATTAACCTTTATGGTCATACTATTTTTTTAATCATAGCTCTTATACCCAGTGAGTAACAATTCAATGAAACGCAGATGAATTTTTAAAAAATTCATTTTTCAACTTTTTTGGAAACTAGAGCAGTACAACGTAACTTCGTCACGTCAAAAATAAAAGCTCAGTTTCATTTTGAAGTAAAGCTTCTTGAGAACAAGAACATTCCGTTCATCGCCGTTCGGAGTCGGCGTTAAACCTGTAAATCCGGTTCTCGGATTGTGTGTTCAAACTTAATAACAAGCGCAACAAAATTGATCAAAAGAACCTTTGATCAAGGGCTGAAATGGCCAGTTATTTTTTTTATTTATCATACACTTAATAGAGTTTTTATAAAAAACGCAGTGTCTAACTTTTCATATTTTTTGTTTTTTGTTTAAAATTTGTTATATTTATTGATATATAGTTATATTTTGTTCAGTAGGTGGGCAGGCTCGCCATCATGATATGACGTGAAATATTTTTTTCCCATTTCACAATATTGTTAGATTGCTCGTACCGAATCGTGAAAAATAAACATTAAATATAGTATTCTACTCATATTCACCTTTGGCGCATCATACAGACGTCAGAACTCACAGCGTTCAATAGTAGGTGGGCCTGTTCAGCAGGTGGCCATCGTTATTTCATTTCAAAAATTGCATAAGAAATAGTTTTTGGTATAAATATTTGGGTGGGATTTTTTGTAGGCTTTTCTTGTCATTTTGGTGGGATAAACAGGTCTAAATCGGGATGTGATCGGGATTTATTACTAAATCAGAATCACATCACTGGGCCAACGTGTGGCGTGATCAACTTCTCACGTTCTCTTCTCACACTCGTCTGTTTGTTCCGTTCCCAGCGTTAGGCAATGGCGTGATTTTCTTCTCCCTTCTCTTCTCACACACGTCTCTTTGTGGGTATCGTATCACGCGAGTTTTCCGTTTCCCTAGGAACACGCGCGTACATGAAAATAAAATAAAAAACTAACTGAAATACTCTCGGCTCTATGCTGGCAAAAAAATAAATGCTCTGTCGTGGATTTTGAAACCTAAGGAGGGTCCTACCCTATTATTCTAAGATAAAAGTATTTTCTTAACATATCTTACAACCTTACTTTTAATTTTCAACTATTCTTTTATCTTTCATATATACAGGGTGTTTTTTTTAGAGGTATAGAACTTCGAATTGAAATAAAACACAAGAAAATCGTTTTAATGTCCATCAATTTGGCTTTATTGGAAGGATAATTTTATGCCATTAATGTTTAAATATGATTTCGGGCATGTGGCCGCCGCGGCTGGCTCGAATAAAGCCAATTCTACAGGTCCAATTTTCAACCACTTTTTCGAGCATATGGGGCCGTATGTCAGCACGTCGTAACGCCACGAATGTTGGCCTCCAAGTCCCCTAACGTTTCTGGTTTGTTGGCGTAGACGAGCGACTTCACATATCCCCAAAGAAAATAATCCAATGGTGTCAAATCACACGATCTTGGTGGCCAATTGACAGGTCCATTCCGCGAAATTATGCGCTCATCGAATGTTTCCTTCAATAAATCGATTGTGACGTGCGCTGTGTGGCATGTAGCGCCGTCTTGTTGGAACCAGAACTCGTCCACATTCATGCCATCCAATTCGGGAACAAAATTGTCGGTTATCATGGCTCTATACCGGTCTCCATTAACGGTAACTGACTCACCAGCATTATTTTGGAAGAAGTATGGCCCAATGACTCTACCAGCCCATAGAGCACACCAAACAGTCAGTTTTTCTGGATGTAATGGCGTCTCAATGATCTCATGTGGATTCTCTTCACTCCAAATGCGGCAATTTTGCTTGTTGACGTAGCCATTCAACCAAAAATGAGCCTCATCACTGAACAAAATTTTGCGATGAAAATCAGCATCGAGATCAATCAATTCGGCCCATACACCAAAATCACGACGCATTGCATGGTCTCGCGGCTTTAATTCTTGCACAAGCTGGATCTTGTAAGGTCGCAAGCCAAGATCTTTGCGCAAAATCTTCCATAAAGTTGATGGACAAAGCTCCAATTGCTGTACACGGTGGCGAATCGATTCATTCGGGTCCTCTTCAACATTTTGCTCTACAGCGGCAATTGTTTCTTCGGTGCGCACTGTTCGACGTCTCTGCGGATGCGTATTATCACATAGAGTAAACGTAGTGCGAAAACGACCCATGGTTAACCGAATTAATTGCTCTGATGGACGATTATGTCGACCATAAAATGGACGGAGCTTGTGGTAAACTTCGCGAACTGAACCATTATTTTCGAAATAAATTTGCACGATTTGCAAGCGTTGTTCTTTTGTCAACCTGTTCATGATGAAATGGCAAACCAAACTGAACATAAATGACATTAGAGTTGCCAGATTTGACCACAAAATGTCAGTTTTATCTCTATTCGAAAAACAAACCCCTAAAAAAAACACCCATTATATATATTTGGGCAAATCCTGCGTGTCGGACGTCACATTCGGACGCTTTTTTTTCCAATTAAAATGCTGAAAATGTTTTGTTTAGGAAAAGTAACTGGTGCAACATTCAGTATTAAGGGGCTGCTATTTATAAATATCCGAAAAAACTACAATATACCTAAGTGTAAGTACATGAACAGTGGTTTTGATATTCAGTGTTCGGACTTTATTAAAATAGAAGTAGTTTTGATATTAATTGCAAAATCTGCTATTTGCAACGAACTGATTCGAGCTACGAGAAAATATTATATGAATGAAACGTTTAGAATTAACTGAAATATACAAAAAAGCAAGCATAGTCGTTAATTTTTATTATTGGTTTTATTTTTGTAATATTTATTATTGTTCGGACGTCATGTGTCAGACGTCATTAATTTTTCCATCATTACATTATTTTACTTATAGATTTTTTTTCATTATTTTTAATATTAACATCTACTCTACGTTCAAAAAATAGGCTGTTCGAGCAATATAAATGGAGGTTTCATTTTTGCAATATTTTTAATATTTTGCCATCTATTGTGGAGCGATGTTACGTAGTTTTCAATTTCTTGGCGTTTATTGCATTCATTTTAGAAATAAATACCTTGTCTTTTCTTCACAAAAACTGGCGATAAAAACCCATGTGCATCTTCAATTTTCGTTTCCTTTTGTCACCACCAATTCGCCGCAAATTGTCAACAACCTGTCCAAATTGCTTTTAAGTTATGACAAATTTAAAAGGTGTTAGCGTGAATTAAATTTTAAAGATGCTTAAAAGAAACAAATTCCTGAAACCTCAGTTAAAGACATCTACAGAAGGAGTTCGAGAATTCATAACCTCTTTAACCTCATAAAGAGCTTTATGTTTTTGTATGATCTAATTGAAGAAAGTTTTTGTATTTAAAATTTTTGGATAAGGGTTAATGGTATGGTATGATTATTATAATATGATGGTATGGCATGATGGCTATGGTATGATTAGTTAATAGTACGGTATTATGGTATGGTACGATGAAATGATGTATAGATATATGGAATGTTGGTATGGTTTGGTGGTAAAATATGATGGTATGGTATGATAGTATTATCTGATGGTATAGTATGGTGGTAAGGTGAGCATGGAATGATAGCAGGGTATAGTGTTATGATACATTATGACGGTATAGTATGATAATATGGTATGATGGTGGTATGGTATCATAACATTCAACTTTTCGAAATTGTTTTAAAACAGATTTTATCCAATCTTGCAATTATTTGAAATGGGATTTTTTTAATAAGACTATATTCAAGAGTAAATCAATTAACCACTTAAAAATCTTTTTTTTTTGGGTTCAAGTTTCACTTCTACCATGCGTGGCTGCCCCACACATATTTTGTTTAGCTAACTGGTGGTCGTTTTTATTTTTTCCTTTAACTTTTTGCGATAAATACGCTTTTTTCAGCTTCTTTTCTACGAAATTCATCATCATCAATACTTTTTGCCGAACTTTCATAGATCTTCTTTGTAGCATATCCTCTACAAGCTGTGCAAAAATTGAAATTGCAATGGATTTAGTTTTAAATAAATTTTTACTTGAAACTAATTAAGTTAAACACTTTTTTCAAAATTATATGTCTCTTGTCAAAAACAGCTGTTTTCGAATTTTCGAAATTAAATTTCTATGAGGCAATATTCCACTTTGTTGTGTTCGGAACATAGCATAGCAAATATTTCGTATTCGTAGCATAGGCTTACGTTCATAGAGTCATAACGACGGATCCTAGAATAGCGCTGAATATGACAGCGGTTACAAAAGAAGAATATTTGTTGGCTTTACTTAAAAGGATATCATATATAAATGGTAGGCCTACAGCAAAAAGTTGTTAAAATATCAAAAATTTTGAAAATTTTGCAAAAATGTCGTTGTCAACATATCAAAATTGCTAAAGACATACATTTACATGTATTTATAAAAAAAATCTCTCTTTGGAAACGAAAATAAAACTCATGCCCTCACAGAATATGCAGGGTTATAACTTTTATTTAAACAACAGTAAGGAATAAATAAAACAAAGTCTAGTCACACATACTCCCAAAAAAAGAAAAAAAAAATTTAATACAACAAAGTGCCGACCCAGCAATCAAACAACCGACCGACCGACCGACCGCCTGTTAATTCCGCGAAAGAGGAAATTACATTTCGTGCCCTTTGGCGGAATTATTATCAGATCGAATTAGTGTCCGACTTGGCTGCACCAACATTCTATGTTGTATGTTTGTTTGTTGTTGTTGTTATTGTTGTTTGTTGCTCCCTGACACGTCAGCTTGTATGTGTTTGATATAAGCTCTTTTATTTAAGCACAACTAAATTTTGTTTTTGGTTTAGGAATTTATTTTGTTTTTGTTTAACTCCATGATTTAATCGTGCGCGCATCCTGTGTCGTTGTCAGGAAACAAAGAGCCTTAAAAAAAACGGTACCTTGTCATGCGCCCCCATTAATGCCTGGTATATGTTAACAATTCTGACAGTTTTTGGCTTTTGTTGTCGTTCTGCTGTCCATTGTGCTAAATTTGCGAAAAGAAGGAGCAAATAAAAAAAAAATTGCCTTTAGCGCTGCTTTTGTGTGTTGAGTTAATCATATCTGTTGACGACTTTTTTTTTTTTGGTACAAAGAGAACTAAATGAAGGGCAGCATGCCTTTTTTGGTTTTTTTTTTTTTTTCTTATTTTGCAAACTATTTAATATTAAAATGTTTTGATTGTGGGTTCGATTTCACGCATCCTATTTACACACAAGTTTTCTTTACAAAACAAATTTTACACCTTGTTAATATATTCTATATATCGGTAAAACCTTGTAAAATGGAACTTTTTAGGCAGGAAATGAGAAAAAATATATTTGCAAATTCCAGATTTGGCTAGTGGGGCAGGTTGCTACTTATGAGAACAATCTTTGACCACTATGGGAGAGCTACAGGGCTTCTCCCGAGTGCATGGGCGATTTAGCCATATTTAGCAAACGTCGGTGTATGTGTTATGCAGGTATATGTTCAAATCGTGTTCATTTAAACATTTAACAATCGATCGGGATATTTTATTTTATTATTTCTATAGTTTCACTCAATTCTGGATTAACCAAGCTCCCTAATGAAAAATGATTACACACTTCCGCAGGTTCACAATCAAAACAGAAAAGTGAATTGAATTTCACGAATGCTGGTGTTGTTCTAGACCAGGTGTACTGATGGACTTGCATAGTGCCTTTAAATGATTTTAGAGGTGCCTTCGACACTATCGCTTCCAATCCCCGAACTTGATCTTGGCTGGTAGACGATACAAATACCGTTTTCATTTCTTTTCTCAAAGTTGTATACAAGAAGTCAAAATCAAATACCTCACTACCGTAGCTCACTTTAGTGTCAGCGGTCCGTTTTAAGACAATCGGAATACCATCAATAAAATGAAGCGTTGTTACAGTCGATAGCTTACTTGAATAATGATCCAGTACAACTTTTAGATGAGCTAGTATAGCTGGTGCATTGTGCTGTAGAGAAGTAGATAAAGTGTCGAAACCCTGTGGCAATCCTTGCATGTAAATATAACCGGTATAAATAGTAATTTGTGGCCTACTTGCACCGAAATGAAACGAAAGGACTTAACGATTATATTTACACTCATAATTTTCGCTGAAGTCCATTAAAACTAAAGCCTCGTTCTCTCTGAGATTTTTTTCAGAGTCTCAATTTGTTTTAACTGGTGTCATCTCCACATTTCATGTTTCAGGAAATCATCCAGTTGAACTTTAAACATTTCCATAAACTCAGATCGTTCTTTGATAAACTAGAAAGGCTTTGTTACTGAAACGTAAGAACCGCTCACTTTTACAATTACAACTGACAATAATTACAAAACGCGCTAAACGAGAAAAAGTTTGCATTTGAAAAAATGTTACCCAAGTGCATAGAACCAATATATATTCTATGATTTGACTTCTGAATTTGAAACTCCCAACGTGAGACGGTTTGCTGAAAATCGAAAGAAAAATCGACGGTCAGGACAACGACGGCCGGGATAAATTGACATAAAATGGGCCAAAGAAATTTTTCTACGAAATAGATAACACTTTTCACACACACTTCAAGAATTTCACACGTTTTGTTGATGAGGTCACGTTTGTTATTCAGAATTACCATCGACGGTCGGAACGTACAGAAATGTTTTCTGGGGAATCGCAGCAAGACTAGGCTGAAAAACTGTGCTCTATTAAAATCGGGAATATATAATACATAGAGATGAGACCTTGGTATTCGAACGGCCTGTTTCAGTACACTTGAATGGTACTCTTACTCCCTCTGTGAGCGTGGCAACGCGATATGATTGCAATGCGATTTATAGGGAATTTTTCTGGACACAATTTCGACTGAGATTACGAAATCAATATCATTGAAGGGGGTTTCAGAAGGTGGTATTCGCTTTATACATCGAATCTAAGGTGAAGTACGTTGATCTCAACAATTTTGCAGCTAAAATATCGACACGAGATCCATTTTTTCTGAAAGAAAACAAGTTCAAGACCAACGACGGTCGGGGCAATTTGGCCAAATTCACTTTCTATACAAGGGTGTGAGGGTCCGAAATTGAGCATAATAAGCAGGACTTATCCTCCTCCATCGGGTGTTTGAAACCCTGTTAACAGTTTTTTTCGAAACTCATTTATTTGTTCTCCACCCACAAAAGAGTGAAATGGAATATCACGGTAGCCCTTCTTGTTATTATTCTGAAGATGGAAAGTTATGTAACAAAATTTGTTTAACACTTACAAACATAGTGGGACTTCAAGCTTTTCTTCCAGAAACCAGGCGCTAATGAATAATTATAATAAAAAAATAATAAAAAGGCGGCCTCGGTAGTCGCGTTGGCAGCGTGCTCGACTGCCATCACAGAGGTCCCGGGTTCGATTCCCGGCCTGGCCATGGTCCTTTGTTTTAAAAAAACTTTCTAAATTTTCTCTCCTCATTTCAAATCAACTGAAATTAAATATTCATCAATATTTACGACTTGAAGTTGTAGTTGATGGTAGAGAAGTTTGTGGATGAGATTGCCTTATAACTTGAATTGACTGATGTAAAGGCATAACACTTGCCTCTGATTCAAATTCACATGTTTCTTTGGCTTTCCACCACGCTTAGAACATTCTACATGTGTTTCACTTGATTGCCCTTTCCTTCCCACTAATCTATCATCCCATTTTCGAACCAAGGCAGACCTGACTGAATAGGTAATCCACCTAAAATCCTTGGTTCAAGCTAAAAAAAAAAAAAAACTAATTGAAGAATATCTTGAAATTTTTAAATCAAATAACTGAACTGAAAAGGTATCTATATATATATAAAAATCTAATGAAGTCATTATTTACTCCATCACTTCTGAACCGTTTCAATGATTCTGTTCAAATTCTTAGGGTGTGTTCGGCCAGCCATGGTACAGGTTTTAACTTTATTTGTGCAACATCGCATGACCGTTTTTCGATATTTTGCAAAAAATTTGGATCCCCTTTCGGCCATACGATTTCTTCCCGCCTATACGAGTTGCCACTTGGTAATGTCCATCTTATAAAAAAACAACCGAGCCTTACAGTAGTCGCATATGATATGTAACATCTGACACTTCACCTTGGTAATAAAAAAAAAAAAAATGGCCGTTCAGCCCTTGAAAGGACTTTGAGCTTTTTATGATCAATTGTGTTGTGCTTTTTGCGAAATGTCTGAACACAAATGATCGAAATCTAGACCTACATGCTTTATGCCGACTCCGAACGGCTTATGTTCTCGAGAAGCTTTTCATGACAGTTTTTACTCTCTGAGGTTTGACATTGTCTGCATTGGTAATAACTCTGGTTAAAAAACATTTATAGTGATTAAAATCATCTAAAAAGTTTTAAAAACATTCCGCAAGTCCCTGTTACGCAGAGTTGAATTATTCTCATTTTTTTTTTGTTTTTTGGCTTTACCTTTCCAACTTTAAATTTTTCCTCAATTCTTTTCTGCCGGTAATCTCGCATATACTCTGCTCTGGATTTACCCCTCTCTGCAAATCACAAAATTATTATAATCAAATTAGATTTATATACAAGGTGGCGCAAAAGTAATCCTCCTATCAGAAAATGCCATAAATTTTGCGATTGGCCCCTAATGTCAGTTCTGTTTTGACATTTGTGTAGTAAACACATGCGAAATACACGTTAATAAACAATGTTACGCTACACTGCTCCAGAACGCGGAATTAATCACCACCAAGAGGAAGATGATTTTTCATCAAAAATAATCATGAGTGATGAGGCCCATTTTCATCTTAGCGGGTACGTAAATAAGCAAAATTTACGCTTCTGGGGCACTGAAAATCCGCGTGTAACCCACGAAGAGCCATTACACCCGCTCAAAGTCAATGTATGGTGTGCTGTTTTCGCTGGAGGAGTCATCGGACCTTTTTTCTTCGAAGACGGTTACTATGAATGGTGAGCGCTACAGAGCAATGATCAACGAGTTCTTTTTGCCGCAACTTGATGAATTGGGATTGGAAAACATGTGGTTCCAACAGGACGGTGCAACGGCACACACTGCACGTGCCACAACCGATGTGCTGAAGGATGCATTTCCCGGGCGCCTAACCTCCCGATTTGGCGATTTGCACTGGCCAGCAAGATCGCCTGATTTGACCGCTCCAGACTTTTTTTTTGTGGGGCTTTTTGAAGTCGCGGGCTTATGTCAACAAGCCTCAGACTCTTGCAGCTCTTAAAGACAATATCCGTCAAGAATGTGACGACCTATCGCCGGAAGTTTTGGCCAAAGTGATGGAAAATGCCATAAAAAGGGCTCAAATGACAATCAACTGTGGCGGCGGCCATTTACATGACATCATATTCTCGACTTGATGTAAAAAAAATTAAAAGACCAAATAAAAATAATCCACAAGAAGAATCAAAGTTTTTCATTTTTTTTAAATTACAGCCAAAAAACATCGGAAGGTTATTTTTGCGCCACCTTGTATATTCAATATATTAACCGCGTATGCCAAAAACAGCTGTTTGGTCCTGTTATCTTTTACTTTTGATGTTGGAAAAAATAAGGCTATTATTTTTCTTTCACATAAAGGCTACACAGGTTAGTGCATAAACTAAATAGTAGCATGCGCTGTAGTTAAATACAGTTGAAGGGAAATTGTGGCTTCGTTAAGTTTACTGTGATTTAAAACAGATAACAATGTGGTTTGTTTTTAAAACACATGTTTGTGGTTTGTGGTTTGTGCAGCAGCTATTCGAGCCTAAAAGGCACTCTGTGAACAATGTTAGAAGCTCTGCAATTAATTGTGTTATAAATTAAATGGCGCGTGCTTCAAGACATAGCTCCCACATGTTGGAACCCGATCGGTAAGATATTACTATCAAAAACTGGCATGGACATTGTATAGGGGAGTGTGTCTCGCCCAATACAAATAAAATTTTGGATATAAAACAGCTTTGGAAGTAAATGTCACTTGTAACTTGAAAGTCAAATCTTGTAACTTGGGAATTTTTGGAGGCGTTGTTAATGAATATGAAGTTAATATCCGAAAATTTACATGAGTCGGATCAAATATGGCAGTGAAAAAATTACATTTAGTATAGTTTACTGGTAAACTAGTTGCCCGTGAATTTTTGTAGTCGCTGATATCGAATCTGACACCAGAATTTGACAAATTCAATTATTATAACCTTCAGACCAACTATTGGATTTTCCGTCTCCTGGATTTTGAAATTCTGAATTTCGTAAACTATCCTGAAACAAAATTAAGAACAAAATTTAAAAATAAAAAGTATATGCTTCAAAGGGTTAATATAGATGACAGTATCCAGACTTCTAGCCCACAAAAGACTTCTTCAGTTTTACGACCTTAGGGGTTACAGAACTATGGAAACAGCTCCCAAACTCTAGCAACTTCAAAGTTTCCCAACATACCCAGTAGGAAAAGCTATCATCCCAATATAGCTTCTTGGTACATCCTTTGAGACTCGGCGATCTGCTACGGAAGGGGTACTGATCCCCCTTCGTCACATATTCGAGCACGTAAGAAGTGATTAGTCAAGAATTTGAGTACCAGCTTTGCAGCTGCTGTGTTTATCTCGTAAGGTATAAGTGCCTTCTTCCAATACTTGAGGCAATAGAAAATATAGATCACTTTAGAGAGATGTTTGCCTACTTTACGACTGGGTACATTCCAACTTTTTAGAAAACCTGTGAGGTAAGACGCCACGTTCTCATGTCAAATAAATATTCATCAATAAAAAAATTTATAAAAAAATGTTTTTCTGTTCTGTCATAATTTTACTCCTTATAAACATAACAACGCCTATTAAAAGAGGCTTTTTGCAAGATATGGAAATAAAAGTATGCTTTTAAAAAAAAAAACCGTTGCTTTTTTGCTATTTTTTTATTTGTTTTTTTTTTTTCTTTGCAAAATGTGCTTCTGCATTCTCTGACATAAATTTATCCTTATAATTGTTGATTAATTAACAATTTTCAATGTAATTTTCATGTTAGTCACAATTGCCACCCTCTTGTGTTGTGTTGTGTTGTTACTTCAGGGCATGAACAAATGTGGACCAACGCATAACATTGTTTGACTTTTAATTAGGTACAAGTAATGATAATGCGTGTTAAATGCGCATGTGCAACAAACAATTAAGTGCGCAGGCGCAACAATATGTAATGTTGATGAACACGCATTGTTCGGTTGTTCACTATGTTAAATGGATGCTTGTCCACATGCAACAATGTCGGGGTCGCATTATTATTCATCAAACTAAGTGGCAAAAAATGAGGCACACTGAGTGGCAGCTCCACCATTCAGCATTTATGATGAATTATGATGATGAGTTTGTGAGCTGGACTCAAGTCGAGAGTCGTGCTCTCATCAATGGCGATAAAAGTTCGTTCAACTGATGTGATGTGGTATGTTGTGTGTTGGTTTGGGGCAGCTTAAGCGTCACGTTGTTTGTGATGTTGTTGCTGTTTTTTTTGTTGTGCGTTGTTGTTATTGGAAGGTAGCTATGGTAGCAGTTATTATCATCGCATGCATTTGATTCAATTTTAATGCAATGCTGTTGCGCTGTAAATGTGCGCAATTTGGCAAAAAGCGGCTGCTGTTACTAGTTAGCGGTCTGTTGTTGTTAATTTGTCAGTTGCGCTCAATTTAATACGCTGCCATATAATTTGCTTTTCAACCAAGTAGCCAGTGTTCCCTAAAAGCACAAATTATGATCAAGAGCTAATGTTTAACTATAAATACAGGTCAAAAGTGGCTCAAACAGCGGTTGGAGTCAGAAATAATATTTTAATTTTGGGAATTAATTGACAACATCATGCAATTATTTAGCCAAAATAGGGTACCATTTTTTGGCATTTAAATTTAAATTAATATAAAAGCTGTTCAATTTCGCTCTGAATTTCAACATTGGGAACAGGTTTTAGCGTTTATGCTACACAGTGCTACACAATGAGCTTAAGGCTCATCAAAAGTCATTTAAAAGTTAATTTCATTTTATTTTGTGGTTAATTTTGTTTTGGTTTGATTTTGATTTTGATTTTGATTTTGATTTTGATTTTGATTTTGATTTTGATTTTGATTTTGATTTTGATTTTGATTTTGATTTTGATTTTGATTTTGATTTTGATGTTGATTTTGATTTTGATTTTGATTTTGATTTTGATTTTGATTTTGATTTTGATTTTGATTTTGATTTTGATATTGATTTTGATTTTGATTTTGATTTTGATTTTGATTTTGATTTTGATTTTGATTTTGATTTTGATTTTGATTTTGATTTTGATTTTGATTTTGATTTTGATTTTGATTTTGATTTTGATTTTGATTTTGATTTTGATTTTGATTTTGATTTTGATTTTGATTTTGATTTTGATTTTGATTTTGATTTTGATTTTGATTTTGATTTTGATTTTGATTTTGATTTTGATTTTGATTTTGATTTTGATTTTGATTTCGATTTTGATTTTGATTTTGATTTTGATTTTGATTTTGATTTTGATTTTGATTTTGATTTTGATTTTGATTTTGATTTTGATTTTGATTTTGATTTTGATTTTGATTTTGATTTTGATTTTGATTTTGATTTTGATTTTGATTTTGATTTTGATTTTGATTTTGATTTTGATTTTGATTTTGATTTTTAAATAAGAACATGTTAAAAAAAAAAAAATTTTTGCTCTAAAACATTGACATTCAAATCGTTGCTCTTTCTGGTGCTGAAGCGTGCAACCCTGAAAGCATATCAAGCCTTGCAGCTTACTGCAACATATTAAATTGTGTTAAAATGTAGCTCTCAAGAGCTACATCAAGAAATAAAAAATATTAAAGAAAACGGTTAAAAATTACTAGCTGCAGTGAAAAACATGACAAGAAAAGTGCGTGACTTGATTTTCACATGAGTTACTTTTGCGCAGGCGCAACGCAACAAAACCACTCAAACTCAACGCATGCGCATCATTAACATCACAATCGACAACAAGTTGCTGGCAAGTCAAAACAACATCAGCAGCAGCAATCAACAAACAACATGCTACATGTTGTTGTTATTGTAATTGATGCTGTAGCTGCTGTTTCCGCGCAATGCCGCATGTTGCTGCATCATATGCATTGCTCTGCATGTGTGTTTGTGTGTAATTTATATTGTGTCTGCATGTTGCGCCCACTTTTTCTTTACTCCTATGCTTAGCGATGGGCGTGCAGTTAAATTATGAGTTGCACAGTAAAAGCTTTAAGTAAATTACAGTGCGTGCAAATGTTCTTGTGAACACAAAGTTATTATTTTGCCTTCCGTCTTAATTTTTGTTATTTTTTTTTTTTTTTATATATAAGTATGACTACTTTTTATTTCGTGTCTGAATTATTACGCCTCTCGTTTCGCATGTGCCTGTTGTTGCTACATTAATTATACTGTAGCCTCGATTATCATTCGGTTTCTGCATAATAAGAGCATAAAATATTTAACAAATTGTTTCATGCTTCAATTTTGGACTCAATCTTCAGTATTGGAAAATAAAGATAGAAAGGAATTGCAATGTTAATTGTGAACGTGAAATGCATATAATGTTTTGAACTATTTACAAATCAAATAGACCAGCACTGACAAATATCAAGGATCCAAGAACGCAGCCTATTTTAGTTTTTTTTTTTTTTTTTGTAACCAGTAAAAAGTTAAAGTCTCGTAGTAGCCCCTTCCAATATTATCAGATTGAGAGCATAACCTTCTTCTGGTGAATGTCTGCTTTTGCTTGCATCTGCTTCTTTTTTTTTGTTGACATTGATGTAGACAGTCCACTTTTCGTCATCCGTAGTCAAAAGCTTGAAAAATGGGTCGCTTTTTCACGTTAAAAAAGCTGTTGGTCTTATGAGCCGATTTCGCAAATGCTAACTCTTGACTTTGTAAATTGACTTTGTAAATTTCTTTCAATTCGTGCGGGACCAGACATCCAATTTCTTTATGAAACCAACGGACTTTAAATGACCAAATGGACAAATTTGAAGAACTCGCAATTTCTCTTACTGTCAAATACTTGTTTGTATCCACTATCGTCTTGATTCAGTCTTCGTCGACCTTCAAGGGCCTATCAGAACGAGGAGCATCCATGATTGAAAAATTTTCATCACCGAAAGGGTCAAACCACTCCTGCAATTGTCTTTCTGTAAGCGTGTCTTCGCCATAAGCTTCCACTAATTTTTTTCTTTTTTCTGTTTTTGACTTTGACGTAACTTTGTCACGTTGTGCCGGACAGTTTCCACCAAAGTTGAAAAAGGCATTTTTTCAAAATTCATCAGTGTTGCATTCAATTGTTATTCGCTGAGTATAGGTGCTATGATTAAAATAATGGTACGACCGTAGAGGTTAATTTTTTAACTTCATAATAAAAAAAAAAAATTTAAAAAGTCATTGGGACGCCTTGGGAGCTGCTTAAGCAACGCGATTGAAAATTTGTTATATGGAATTATTATTCGCTGAGTATTAGTGCTAGGATTAAAAATACGACACGGCAATAAATGCCTATTCTAAGCCCTCACAACAAAATTAGACAAAAAATATCCGACGTCATTTTTTACTCAGTGAGTATATAATAGGGTATTCAATTAATCGGGTTTCTAGTTTAATCGGTTAATCGAGCAAAAAATTAATCGGGGTTGAGATTTAATCGGTTAATAATCGGTTAATTAAGAATTATTCGGTTAACCGAATAATTCAAATTTGAATAAATAGAATGGTTAATAATAAAAAAAACTTATTGATTGTTTTGATTTTATATTTTATTAATAAAAAAAAAAACAAATAAAACATAACAATTTATAAGTAATGAAAAAAAATAAAGTAAATGAGATCCTTCTCTGTATACGTATATGTGTTAATTAAAGGTTTTAAAGCGATCTTGTGAAATAATCTTTTAAAAAAGAATGTAATTCAAATGTTTAGCTTTTAAACGGTTCTTTTCTTTAGTTTTTATGAAACTTGACTTGGAGAAAACTCTTTCGCTGATTGTGGTTGTTGGGGAAATCGAAAGTAGGGCATGATAAAGAATGTCCAACTTCTCAGTTCTTTTCTTTGTTTTTTCTAAACATATAAAATCCTCCATTATGTCATTAAAGTCCTTTTTAGAATTTTTTATATTTTTAATACTATTAATAGTATCATTTATTCTGATAAAAGATTATTTTCATTAATATCAGAAGTTTCTTCTATTATCATATCGTCATCCGAGTCATGACTAAGTTCATCATTAAACATTCTAGAAAAAAGTTTATTTCCAAAGTCCTTAGTGTCAGTTTTTGAACTATATTTTAAAAAAGTATTGCTAGAAGGCAATGTTCCTGAGCTAAGGAATAAAATAAGCGTATTTAAAACTTTAACTCGTCTATCATTTAGTCTGCGTGTAAAAAATACATAAAAATACAAAAAAAAAGATAAATTTCGGCTAATCGGTTAATCGACACAAATTAATCGGTTTATTTGTTATTTGAAAATCGTCAATTTTAAATTATTCGAACAGTTAACCGACAAAAATTAATCGATTAACCGATTAACGGTTAACCGATTGAATACCCTAGTATATAAGCTACAATAAATGAAGGATTTATACTTTGCCTTACGACAAAAAAAAGTTCTTACATCGTCACGTCTTAAAGGTAGCAGCTTATGTAACAGAAATGTAGTATCGTTGCATGGAATCAGGAGACGGGAGACTCAATCAGGAGACGTGCTGTGGTAAATTTTGTTTTACGACAACATAGAGGTCGTATTACGCCTCATAAATAAAATAAAAAAAATTCTTATCATCATGATTTCAGAGTGGTGCATTAAAAATGCTACAGCCGTGAAAAAACGTTGCATGTAATTTTAAGGAAAGAAAATGATAAAAATAAAAAAATGACAACGTCATGAGGCATGTGCATCACTTTGGGTAGACTAATTGCATGCAGCTAAAAAATGAATAAATAATTGGCCATTTCAGCCCTTGAAAGGACTTTGACCTAGCTTCTTTAGATCAATTGTGTTGTGTGTGTTATTAAGTTTGTACACAATTGACGAGAACCGGATCTACACGTTTAACGGGGCTTGCCATTGACTGCAGAGAGGTGGCGGCCGTTCAGAAAAATTATTTTAATTCAAATAATTTTCTGTCGCTGCTGGGGTTCGAACCCGGGTCTCCAGGTTCGTTGACATAGAGGCCACGCACTTTAACCAACTACGCCACGGACGCCACATGCAGCTAAGGCAAAGTTAATGCATCAAGAAAAAGCAAAACCAACGGAGAAACAAATAAAAAAAAAGCAAAACATTAACATCAACATCAACATCAACATCAACATCAACATCAACATCAACATCAACATCGACATCAACATCAACATCATTATCAACATCAACATCAACATCAACATCAACATCAACATCAACATCAACATCAACATCAACATCAACATCAACATCAACATCAACATCAACATCAACATCAACATCAACATCAACATCAACATCAACATCAACATCAACATCAACATCAACATCAACATCAACATCAACATCAACATCAACATCAACATCAACATCAACATCAACATCAACATCAACATCAACATCAACATCAACATCAACATCAACATCAACATCAACATCAACATCAACATCAACATCAACATCAACATCAACATCAACATCAACATCAACATCAACATCAACATCAACATCAACATTAAGATCAAGATCGAGATCAACATCAACATGATTATGAACATGAACATCAACATCAACAATGACCGGGAATGGCATGAATTAGGAAATGGACTAATACAAAAATTAAGACACACTTAAAACACACCTTTCCAAACTAGGAAAGGGATTCGGTATATTTGATATATATCGGTATATTTGAAGTCAAGAATTTGGTAATGGATTAAAACAAGAGTTTGGTCATGAAATAGGAGTGTAAAGAAACACCGCCACGTCAAAACCTATGGGTGTGTCCATTTTTTTTTTTTTCTTAATGTGAGGGAACAAGATAAAGTCATTGGGTGGCAAGTTGTGACTGTGAGGCGTATGATCCATCAATTCCACCTTCAGTGCGTAGATCCATGATTCTTCACCTGTTGTGATGTCGTAGTTCGACGTATTTCGAACTATCCCCTTTGTATTTTTTTTAGCAATTTCTTACTTTTAGTACCAATCGAATCAAAACAAATTATGGGGTATCCAACTGGAACAAATCTTTCTGATGCCTAAATAGTCATGTAAAATCAAATTACTCAAGTTACTCACACAAATGCCCTAGGATGACTTCATCGCACGGTATTTCACATGTCGGATTGCTTCCAACAGTTCCCGCACAGCATCGATATTTTCTGCCAGAATAGTCGTTCTTGGACGACCTTCACGGAATTCGTCTTGGAGAGAATGATGACCACAATTGAACTTATTGAACCAACGTTTTACAGTTGCTGGGTGTAGTGCTTCATCTCCAAATGTCGAGCGAAGTTTATCGATGCATTCTTTTCTAGACGAAAATCTTAAAAAATCGTCACCCGAAAATATTCACGTGCTCATCCCATTTTTTGCTGAAATGCAATTTTCATACCACTGTAAACAACACAAAAAGCGCACGTACGCCAAAATGTTGTGAGTACATTTTTGCTAGAAAATCTCAAATTTTCGAATGGAACTGTCAAAATTCATCTGGCAATGCTTAGTGTTGTCAAGACGCAAGACTTAAAAGGCAGTTCTAGTATTATCTGCTCTTTGCTTTAACTCCCTGTTCATATGTGGTTGTTGTTATTCAAGAAAAGTGGGCTAGTGTTTTTTTTTTTTTGCTTATCACTTATGCCATATATTTGCAAAAGAGCAAAACATTTCTTATTTTTCAAAATTTTTAAAAAGTTTTAAAAATCTGTGTGACTCAGTTAGAGAAAGAATGTTGCCAGGCAGTCTTTCAAACATAACAACAAAATGTTCTAATTTAAAATTGCAACATTTCACACTTATTAAATTACTATAATTTTTTCGAGCAATTACATTGCATAAAAAAGTAGCTTGATACAATAGAATAACTTTGCCTCATTATTGCAAATATGTATATGTTTTGCAAATATTACGCATACTAAGTATTTAACTAAATCGCCGTGTTTAACGGTGATAATTGCTTAATTGTAAATGTCACCTATTAATTTATTTATTTTTTTTTCTGAATTTTTAAATTAGCTGTAAACAAAAACAGCTTTTACAATTTATGCATTTATAACAACAAACAATTTATTGACAATGCAATGGAAAACAAAATTACTGTCGCCTGAAGTGGCGACAATGGAGCAGGTGAAATGTTTTTGCATGCTTTTTTTTTTGCGTTTTTTTTTAATCTTGCATAAATATTGATGAAGTGCTCGCTGTCAGTGATTACAGCTGCTGCATTGTTGTTGTTGTTGTTGTTATTGCTCTGGTGGCTGTTTGTTTGACTGTTAAATGACAGCAGTGCTGCAAAGTTATGTAAATAGCAGCAATGAAGAAAAAACTATACAACAACAACAACAAACAATATCGACTCAAAAGTGTTTAAGTGAATTGTAATGTTTTAACAAAATTGCCGCTTGATTGTAAAAATGTTGCAGTTGCACTTGCTGCTGCGCAGTTGGCAACATGCGATTGCTTTTTTCTGGTTGCAATTTACTTTTGTTATTTTTTTTTTTTTTGTTTTTGCTACAATGTCTGCACTTAAGTAATTTTTGCACTCATTGTAGCTAATTGCATTTTTCAATGCAAACTTTTTCTATATCAGCAATTTTTTTGCATAAATAATATTGCAAATGAAAAAAAAAAATTAATTTTGCCTCTGCTGCGTGTTGCCACATATTTGCAGCCATTAAGGATGTAGATAAATATTTAATGAGCCACACTTGCGGAATTTAAAAATTAATAACTTAATGGAAATGTGCTGCTGCGCTGCTTTCACAACAAAAACAACAAAGCAAAAAACAAAAACAACAAAGCAACAACAAAAATAGGCCTGTAAGCAGGCATGTAATTTAGGCCCATCGAATATTTAATGCGCATACTTAAAAAAATCATCACTGGATATTATTATCAATTACAGCGTTGCCACTTTTAGCAAATCAATTATGCATGCCTTGCTGCTAGGCAGCCAATTTATTTTTTTTTAATTTTTATATTTTTGTTTTTATTAGCTACTCCATTAAAACTTTTATAAACGTAAAATTAAGTTAATAATTTTTTTATTTTAATGAATATTAAATTATATACAGCGCAGTAAAAATGTTAAATGTTGAACAGCTAATTTTAAACGTTGAAACAGCAGATTTTATGCCGTTAAAAAATATTTTAAATTTATTTTTACTTTTACAAAAAACACAAAATGTTTCGACCACTTTGCAAGAAGAGACTTATACCAAAAATGTTGTTGATTATGGAAGCAGCAGACATCGAGCGTGGAGCCATAAAAGTTTAACTGCAAGTGTCTTATTCATTATTTAAGAAAGTATCGGGATATCCGATTTTGTGAAAATCATTATTTTATGTGTGTTATATCCAATCAACTAGACCTAACTAGTGAAATCCAATTTGTTTTTAACGTGGACACCTCCCTTGTCGGCTTAATTCTACGGTGCCCCTTGGCAAGTACGCAACAGTACCAGTTTATGGATGGCTAGTGTTGGTTACCATCCACATTTATTGATCGAAATCGAGATCCACTTAAAATCTCTGACAATATTTGAGTATTGCCACATAGTTATACCAATGCGCAACGCTGATCTGCTCGCGGCATTGAACTTCCAAAGCCATATTCCCCGAAAGGCCCTTCCCTTCCATAGTCTCCGGGCAAAAGGTTTTTATCTTGACATAGCACAACACCACTGACACCTAACTTTGTCACACATGACTGTAACGACATATAATTTTACACTATTTACACCAAGAACATCCTGAAGCACCAAAACAAAATCCAACAGCCCTTTGTTTGGTGACCATCTCCAGGATCTAGGTAGTACCTTCCAGCTATCATCATCATGCAGTCTTTGCCCCAATACTAACAATAGACAGCATCTCTCTGACACTCCAAAATTACTATAGCATAAAGCTATTTCATCTCATTCTCTCAATACTCCGAAAGAATTACAGCAAGCTATTTCGTCTAATCGCATCCTGTCAATAGGGCACCCCAAACGATACTACATGTCGGATGGACCTGTCATGTCGTCGCACATGTAGTATCGTTCGTATGCTAAAAATGAAGTTGGATCAGTGATGTTAACATAATTTGTTAAAATTACTGTGTTGGACACGAAAAATTACTGTTTTTGGTGCAAAATTACTGTGAATTGGAACAAAAATTACTGTGGAACTACTGTGTAACTAAAACGAATAAAAATCAATAAAAACGCAAATTTTTATATAATTGTTTTATTATATCGGCTGTATTCATAAAAAATTGTAAACCTCTTATAAAGTCTTCATAAGAAAAAAATTGAAAAACATTTTTCATAAACGTTCAATAGCGTTAAAAACATCTTTAAAATGCTTTATATGTAAATGAGATAATTTTAAAAATTGTTGAAAACTTAAATAAACCCCTTTGAATTGTATTTTTGTTCTCATCAGAGAATAAATTTTGTCAAAAATATATAAAATCATTTCAAAATAAATCAAAAACAAACAAAAAGTCAAAAAATGTTTGAAAATGTTTGTTTATTTTTAAAAATGGCTGAAACATGCTATAAGCTCCTCACAAAGCATTTCTAAAATTATTTGTTCTCATTTGAACACAAATATTGTAAAAAATTATTAAAATAATTCAAAATATAAATTTTGCAAAATATGTAAAAACAAAAAATTAAAAATATTTGACAAGAAAATTTATCAAAACATTTAAAAATATTTACGAAAAACACAATAAAATTACAATTTTTCTGTGCAGAGGGTAGCGTAGCTTTGAAAAACTTTTGATGTTAAAATATCAAAATATTGACGAAAATGTGACAAATAGATATAAAGTCATTGAATTTATCTAATACACAAACCATTATCCTCATGCCACTTCAAATCGAAAGTTTTATAGCATGTTCAAACCGACTTCATATAACGCGTTATTCGAACAAAGCTTTTTTTAACATGATCGTTCATACTGCTTTAACTAGTTTCAAAATATCAGTTTTTTTGTTCATATTTTAAAAGAAATAAAAAATTGTTTAAAAAAAAAAAATAAAAAAAATTCAAATAAATTTGTCAAATAATTAAGAAAAATTTGTCAAAGAATTTATTTGTGTACATTAACAACTTCAAATTAAAAAGCTCATTTCAGATTTGGCTGCGTTTAAAAAGCAAAAAAGCTTTTCTGACGTTAGCAAGAACACAAACCAGTGATTTAACGAGTTTCGAAACGTGTCAATGCATTTTACACGCTAAATTTCCAACAACTATCGTACACATAGAACTTCATTAGAACTTAATTTGAGAACTCGTTTTTCGATTTAACTTCATTAAATTGATTTAACATAATTAATAGCTCGGTTTGAACATGCTATTAAAAGACTTTCTAACATTAAAAAGCTTTTTAACTATTGAACGTTTTAAAGCTATTATAAAATATTTTTATGAATACGGCTTATAATATACAAACGTAACAAATATATTTGGATACTTAATACATTTAAAAAAAATTAAGAATTTTAGATATTATTCATCTAAATGACCGTACATAGATCTTCCTAAAAGCGCAAAATGGTTTCTTTGGAATTGTACGGTTGTTGGTGCTTACCATGTGTAAGCTATAATTTGCATAGTTCTCAAGGCAACGTTCCATTTTGCAATACATTCCAGAGATGGTAAAATTATGAGAAAAACAGAGATATTACAAATGTGATTTTAGTAAATTTTTCTAAAAAAACTTTATATTTTTGTCCGGCCATTAAAATTCCTTGATATTTAAAAAAATTACTGTCGTACTGTATGAGCAGTCAAATTACTGTAGAAAACAGTAATTACTGTGCCGTTAACATCAGTGAGTTGGATGGACATGTCCGATGAAAGACGAAAATTTTTGACTTTTTGCTCGGTCCATCCGACATGTGCGATCGTTTGTGTGCGTGTCCATCCAACTTAGTGCATTTTCTCATTCGATAAAAGTTTTTGAGTGAGAAACATCGAGCGGCAAAATGACAAATATAATAAAAGTAGATTTTTAGAATGAATTTTTTGAGCTATATAGAAGGCTCACAGTGACTTTGAAAAATAAAAGAGGAATTCATAAAAATAAAATTTGTAAATATATCGAACACTGCAAAAGTGCTCGATGTTTACTTGCTGGCAACTTTATAATAATGAAGTCCATCCAACATGTGCGACCGTTTGAGACCAACGAAAAATAATGCCGTTATTTTGTCGAACTACATGTCCATCCGATATGAAGAATCGTTTGGGGTGCCCTAATACTAGGATGCTTTTTTTTTGTTTAATGTGTTCTTTATAGTTTTAAGAATGTACATACACATTTTTAAATCGATATTTAAAAAAAAAAAACAGAAGTTATAACGGTTTTCGTTAACCTTTGTCTAAGCTCCATACAACGGAAATAAAAAGCTTTATTTGGACCTTTTGGTCCGGTTTTTTATTGGCTACATAACAATATATATTAAAAATCTTTTTTCACATATGTAAAAAACATCAAAAATTATGATGTCTTGCATTGTAAATTTTTTCGTAAGTCCTTTAATTATCCTGGGATATATTGTCCCACTCGGATTTTTAGGGCTATTGACCCAGCCGGAGTTTTGATACCAATGGGACAATATGTCCCATTAGTATCAAAACTCCGCATAAAGCCGTCAAAATTATTTATATAAAAAAATAATAAAAGTAAGGATCGGTATTAAATTTATTTTATTTTCGTATTATTTAATCTTAAATTGAATAAAAAAGTTAAAAATCATACGTATAAAACTAAAATTATAATTCATTTTATTTTTAATCATTTTAAAAATACATACATAGATCATATATGACAATTTTTTTAGAAAAAAAGCTTTTACTTATGATAAGGAGTAAAACATTCAATGCAGAGTGCAACGTTACAATTTGAACATATTGTTTTTGTTCTTTTTTCTTTTTTCATTGCGTTGCAGCTTACACAGCGCGACCTTTTTTGTGATGTAACTGGTAAATGATCACCTATGTTCATCAAATTGCGTTTACGTTTTGGTGGACTTCCGTTTGATACCTTTCGTTTAGTTTGGCTTAGGGTCCTGCCAGTTTCGATCATGTCTTCAGCTAGTGGAACCAAAAAGCTGATTAATTCGGTTTTTTTGTGATTTACTTCTTGGTGAACTATCCACGCGTTAACTACCGCCATCATTTGAAAAAAACTTTTTTTCACCATTTGTTGGACTTTCTATCCAAATCATAAACACCAACTTTTTGATCTGCTATGTCAACTCCACCCATTATAGCTACATATTTTATAATAGCATCAGGGCACTCAACATCAATTTTTTCGCCATTTTTTTGTTTGCGTTTAATCTTGCTTGTGGTTGGCATGTGGCAATTAGACAGAAGTAGTACGTCTTTTGAATCCTGCCATCGACAAGCAATTGTTCCGAGGCAATTTACCATAAATTCACTCCCATTTCTGTTTAATTTTCCATTAAATTGCGGAACGTTTTTACGAGTTCGTATCACAGTTCCAACTGCCGGATAGTTATTAAAATTTATTAAACGAGTACTAGTAAAAAATCTATCGAAACTTATCATAACGTCTAGGTTCCGTATAGTACTACAAAGTTTTTCCACAACTCTTTCTCCTAAGGTAGATTCGGATACCACAGCGCTTTCTTCTCTTCCGCTATAAATATTTAGATCATATATAAACCCAGATTTGGAGTCACATCTTAACCAAATTTTTATGTCGCGCTTTATTGGTTTTAGAGTTTGAAATTGTTTTAATGATGACCTTCCCTTAAATTTTGTCATTGATTCATCAATAGCTTGAAATGTTGCTTCCGTTATGGCTAAGTTTCCAAGATGATGGATGTGTGCTCCAGTAATTTTGAATCCTTGGAATTTCGTTAAAGCTCATGATTAGGCAACATCCTAGTACCATTAGAATCTCATGCTCATCAGTTTTTAGAAATTTTTTTTTTGTCTCTTTCCAACATTTCTAGTCTTTTATTTGTACTATCAGCAAAAAATATTAAAAGCGATTTCGGAAACAATTTTTTAAAAATATCTAATTGTGTTGAACTGCGGTTAGTATCATCCAAAATTATTGGTTGTTTTTCGATTGGGATCTACATTCTTGGTCGAAAATTTGCGTCTGGTAGTGACCATAGGAATGGATTTACAAAGTTTTCGCTTGGATTATTTTCATCGATTAATTCGTCATTGCCTTCATCATTTTCTTCACTCGACTCTGATGATTCATTTTCCGGCTCAGAGTCACTTGATTCAGTATAATCAGAATTATCGGCTTCTAAAAGCTCTTGAAGCTCTTCACTTAGTTGCGAAATTTTTTCCTAAATATAATAAGAATGGGATATATAAAACCAACGAAAAACCCGAATGGGACAATATGTCCCAAACCAACAAAAACTCACAAAAATTTATACTTACAGAGAATAAAAAAAGTTTTTCATACACAAATAATAAATTCAGCAGGTTCAAACAAATATACCAATTTTGGTTGCAACACGGATACAGCTTCCTTCTTTAATTAGCAAATGAAGTTGCCTCTACGAGAGTTTCTCATCAACTGACGCTAAAATCTTATTGCAAACTCACTCAAAACTAAGTCCCGTTATTTATTTCATAAGCAAAAACTCAAAAGTACGACTGGGACATTTTCAAATATGATTTGCTTACTTAAGACAACAAATAGGACTATTCAACATTCTTTGGGACGTATTATCCCAATAGGACCGAAAGGGTTAAACGTGATTTCCTCGAAACTAGTTTTGAGTTGTTTTTTTCATTATTTTGTCATTATTTTGTCCTTTAAGTATCCCTCCTAAATTCGAGTATCTATTTTTTTTTATGTAAGCAAAAAAAGCGTGCGAAAATGTATCTATTTTTTTTTTAACTTTTTACTTCAACTTCCGCCATAATTAAAAAAAACCCCCGGGGGTATTGCGTAGGGGGGATGCTTAATATATGGCTTTAAAATGTCATTTAATTTTTTTGTTTTCGACACATGAGAAAGGCCATATCCATCGAACCGTTTTGGATGTGTTTTTTTCAATACCATTTTCAGCGCCCTCTTTATAAAAGCCAGAACTATATTTTAAAAAAAAAAAAAAAAATTTTTATAAAGTATTTTTTATGCACAATAACTTGTATAAATTTAAAAATAAAATAATAAGTTCTTATATCTAAAAAGAATTTTTGAAAACAGCTCCTGTTTTTGGTTGTTACACGTATGTATATTAACACCTAAACACTTCGTAAGCTATTTCGTTTCAACCTCTTAACTAGGCCGTCAGACATCGTTCGCTCTTATGCTGTTATACTGTAATACTGTAATACTGTTAAACTGTTATACTGTAATACTGTTAAAGTGTTATACTATTATACTGTTATACTATTATACTGTTAGACTGTTATACTTTTGCAGTGTTATAACGTTATACTGTTATGCTGTTATACTGTTATACTATTATACTATTATACTTTTATACTGCTATATTGTTATACTGTTATACTTTTATACTATTATACCGATGTATTGTTATATTGTTGTACTGTTATAATGTTATGCTATTGCACTGTTATACTTTTATTGTGTTATACGGTTATACTGTTATAGTGTTATAGTGTTATACTATTATACTGTTATACTATTATACTGTTAGACTGTTATACTTTTGCAGTGTTATAATGTTATACTGTTATGCTGTTATACTGTTATACTATTATACTATTATACTATTATACTTTTATACAGTAGAGGCTCGGAAAAGTTAAGACGCGCAAATGTTAAGTATACGGAAAAGTTAAGCAGCTTTCAGTCACCACACGGGGCTCTAAAAAGTTAAGTGCTTCTTAACATTTTCGAGTCATATATGTGTGTGCAGTGCTGCACACAATAGTAGCAAAAAAATGTAACGACATTTACTGTTATAAATTTCTTGCGAATGCTTACATACGTAAATATGTTTGCACACATCAGTTGCATGCTTAAGAGACCAGTCGCATTTGACAAACATATTTCACAGCTTCTCGAGCTACGATCGGACATCGTAAAATCGCATTCGGGGAAAAGGCTACATCAGAATAAGGTTACTGATTACTTCACAGTAACAAACACCGTATAAACGTTATTATAATGAATATAAATATGTATATCTTCTTATTATTCTTGCTACATGCGTTTTTTATAAAAGCTACTGGATAGCACATACATACATTTATAAAAAATGTTAAGCCATAAAAAAAACTATACATACTTATGTATGTATGTATGTATAATACTTAAATACACAATAAAAACATATATACAAGGTGTTTAATCACATGAAATTTTTAATATCACGGAAAAGTTAAGAATTCAAAAAAGTTAAGCACCCCTAAAACAAACTACTTAACTTTTTCGAGCCTCTACTGTACTGCTATATTGTTATACTGTTATACTTTTATACTATTATACCGATGTATTGTTATATTGTTGTACTGTTATAATGTTATGCTATTGCACTGTTATACTTTTATTCTGTTATACGGTTATACTGTTATAGTGTTATAGTGTTCAACTATTATACTGTTATACTCTTATACTGTTATACTGTTATACTTTTGTAGTGTTATAATGTTATACTGTTATGCTGTTATACTTTTATACTGTTATACTGTTATACTATTATACTAATATACTGCTATATTTTTGTACTGTTATACTGTTATACTATTATACCGTTGTTTTGTTATATTGTTATACTTTTATACTGTTATAATGTTATGATATTACACTGTTATACTTTTTTACTGTTAAACGGTTATTATGTTATACTGTTATGCTGTTGTACTTTTATGCTGTAATACTGTTATACTTTTATAGTGTTATACTGTTATACTATTATACTGCTATATTGCTGTGCTGTTATACCGTTATATTGTTATACTGTTACAATGTTGTGCTGCTATACTGTTATACTTTTATACTGTTATACTGTAATACTCCTATACTTTTATACTGTTATGCTGTTATAGTGTTATAATGTTATAATGTTATATTTTATACTGTAATGCTGTTATACTGTTATACTGTTCAACTATTATACTGTTATACTGTTACACTTTTATACTGTTGTACTGTTTTAAAATTATAATGTTATACTGTTATATAACAGTATAACAGTTTTATACGACAATTATACTGCCGTCCAATTTTTACACCATCAATTACTAGACTCAATGACATGCTTGTGTGCCAAAGGTGTTGCATTCGCATTAGTCAAGGTAAACACTATCCCTGTGCTAACAAATTTATTTGACATAATGGCTTCACTGATAAAGAAAAACGTTAGCTTAAAATTTGACACAATGTGTTCATAATTTGCGTTTTTTTCATATGTTTTTCAAAAGTTTTATACACATTTTCTCTTACTTTTAAACACAAAATTCGTCAAATTAATAAAAATTGTCGGCAATTTTAAAACATTTATTTTTTCAGTGTACTGCTTTGCAGACATAAGACTACCTTTGTACATCAACGATTCCACTTGCTTCCCAAAATGGACGACCAACTCCAGAATCTGGGTAGTCCCTTACATTTAGTCAAGATAGGGCAAACCCATTGCCTGAGACCATCTTCCTTTTTCCTGGCTTCGGATAGGCTAGCAAAGTTCAGTTGCCAGGCGAAGTCACCTAATTAGTGAAGTTAGCCTAATCTCTTTATTCTAAATTTTCAACTCAGCCCAAGTTTTGAATTCGCTGTAAGCTCAACCCAAAACATTTTAATTCGTCATACATGATAAAGAGTTAAAGAAAATAAGTAAATACGTGGACAATTTGGGAAGTCAATGACTTTTTGAATTTCCCCTTTAATAACTTTAAATTCAACACTTGTCCTATGAATTTTCTTCTGTCAAGAGACTACTGTAAAATTTTGAGGCAGCTGTGACATTTACCGCATCTTTACATCTTTTCCGAAAAGAACATTATCGTTCGTGTGGGACACAATAAATACATTCTTTTATATCAAAAATATTGTTGTTCGTTTCTTTCACGACAATGAGTGCTCTTATCGAAATACATAAAGATGCGATTTATAAAGATAAAAATAAAGATAAAGAGTTGTTCTTCACAGCCATTGAAAGCTGTCAATCAGCCATCATGAATTTCAATGAAAATGGAAAAAAATTAATTTCGTGTCATAGTATTATTTTTTGTGTAAAAAACCAAAAATTAAACTGAGATAACATTTTTTTTTTAATCTTATTTATTTTCCTCTATTCATTATTCCATAAAAGTAAAGTTTTTCTAAACATTTTTTGATTCAGCACCATTTGGGACATCCTCAGAATGACTAATTTAAACTAAACCGCTAAACAATGCAAACTACATATGTTTTGTAAGAGTGTGTGTGATTGTAAACAAACACATATAGCTGAAAATTAACACAGATAAACATACAATCAACTACTTGATATGCAAATACAAGAGCAAAACCACAAAATGAAGTGGCAACAGAATAATTTGAACCCATGTTAAAATTTTGAAAAACATATCTACTAAAAACCCTAAATAAGTCTACCGATAGAAGCCAACAAAAACAAAAAAACAATATTGTCCGTGCACCAGTGTGTATTTATATTTATGTATATGTGTGCATGAGGATAAACATTTGCCAACGGAGATGCAAAGTAAATTTTGTGGTCTTTTAACGTGGTTTGCATGGATTTGTTTTTGTGGCCAAGTGTTGCCAGCTTAAAATAGGCGAAAACAACAACCAACAAAGAGAGATTTTGATAAAATGAAGAAAAAATAATTTCTAAAAAGAGAAGTTAGAAAAATATTGGAGACACTCACTTTGTGGCCAAGGCTGTGGATAAGAAAACAAATGTTTAAAGGTTGCCTTCTAAAATAAACTTTAATGAAGTCTGTTTAAAAGTTTTTCTACAAAATTGCATATTTTACAGTTTAAATACACACACACACACGCTTACGTGCTTGCATATGAAAACATATTTCTGCTCTTTACGTTATAAAAGTCATTTTCACTGCCACTTGGAGGCAAAAGGATCTACAACCCACCCTACAATATTTTTGTAAAAAAAATTAACTGACAGCCAGAAGAACTCGTAAAAGTGGGCAGCATTGTTGAAAAAGTGGCAACATTTATATACTTTATGTGTTGGCATCAATTTCAGTGTTGCTCATTTATAACAACGTACAGGATTGCATGTGTGTGTGTGTGTGTGTGTGTGTGAACATGTTTGTGTTAAAAATCTCATGACCCGCTGGGATTTGTCATATTTTTTTTAAACCATCACATGAAATAATCACCTAAGAGTTCTTGACGGCGTGCGTACTCACCCACAAGCACACTCAGAAAAATACAAAAAAAATACATAAATACTCGAACTCGTGCTCGTTGTTGGCCAGCGTGAGTACCCTTTGGGGGTCGCCCTAAGTATGTCCTATATTGTGTTCATCATATTCGTTTCATTCTATAGAATCCCTCAAGTAACCGATGCCTCATGGTGCACCATGTTTTATGAACACTCGATGCGCGTGCTGTGTGTGTGTGTATGAAAATGTGCGTTAACAAGTCAAAAGGGATTTTTGATTCAGTTAAGTTCTTCGGCACTGGCACACTTTCAAAACACAATGCACAGGAGGCTTCAGTGTTCTTATTTTATTATTTTTTTTTTTTCATTATGTTTTAAGAAAAATTTTTAAATATTTTTATTTAACTTTAACTTATTCATGAAATTTTTATTTTTAATGCCTTAAATATATGGCTTCCTATGATTTTTCTTTATAATTACGAAGGCTTTGCATTTTTCTTTCAGAAGGAAATTTTGCAAATTTTCAAACAGAACTAATTGGTCAAAATCTATATTTGGAATTTTTGTTTTTAACAGAGGTCTGTATAATTTAATTAATTTTTTTATTGGAATTATTTCAACATTATTTTTGGAAGAAAGTTTAAAAAGAAAACATAAATTTTTCAATGAATACTTGACACTGGTTTTGAACTGAAATTCTTTATATTTTTTTTTTTTTTTTTTTTCTATATTGAAACAAATTTAAGCTTCAGACCAAGTTGTTGACAACAAGACAACATGAAGGCAACAACCAACAACAACAACAAAGGCTCTGTATAGAGCAAATCATACAGCAGACTAGACAGACGGTTTTGTTGGCCGCTACACTATCTCATCAGTAGTCTTGCATGACTTTTCACTGTGCCTTTCATACGAGCGGCATTATCTAAAGCAGAAGTTTGAAGCAGGCGAAAACTCATCATGGATCATTGGCAAGTTTGTTTGTAGTCGTTGAAGATAAATAACAGACCTATTCTGGCAGTCAATTTACAAGAAATAATTTGTGTGAAGAAATAATACAAATCAACCTGATTTGTATAACCTATTCAGGCGAACACTTGACAAATGAAAAAAGCTTTATTTATTCACCACAGGAAGGTGAAAAGCATTTTGCCAGAAAGCCGCTGTTAAGTGTTGCACTTTTATTGAAAAAATTACCCCAATTTTGTAAAGTTCCTTTTTTAAAATGAAAATAGGAATTTATCGTTGAGAATTTGTTAGTTCTTTTGATATTATGTATTTAAATATTGAAACCTTTAAAACAAGGGCACAAAAAAATGTCTTTCTCTTTTCTTTTAAAAGTTATATTGGTTCAAAGTTATTTTTTAAAAGTGTTACTATAAGTTACTAAATATAAAAACCTATATATTAAATTGAAGGATAAAAATATGACTTTTTTTTATTATAATAAGTAAAGACTGCAATAATAATGATTTGTTTTTTTAAAATAAGTTTATTGAAAAAAAAAAATATTAAAAAAAAATAAAATCGTTATATTTGAAAAACCATCAAAAAAGTAAGTAAAAATCTTAAGAAGTATAATAAAGGTAATCAATTTATCTTTTCAATGATACCAGCTTTAATAAAATATCTTCGAAACTTTCAGAAATAGCACACTTTTAAGATGGAACTTTTAACCACTAGAGAACTCTAAATCAAAAGACATATGAACTTTTTCTTTTCGCAATCTTTTTAAACGCTTCAATGTTTTTAAATCATTTAAAAATATTTAAAGAAACAAAAATATAAAAATTTCATTTTGCACTTGAATTATCCCCCACAACATATTTGATAAATACTGTTTATAGGAGGCAACACTTTGTTTTGACAGTCAACATGGACGAAATAATTTTTATTTTTATTCTTATTTATTTTATTTTCCTTCTTTAGTTCTTATTGTTTTATTAATATGTATTAAATATTATTATACAATTATAATCATTTATTTGATTTGGCGAACAAAATATGAGCGAACAAACTAGCAGCAGCTGGATATCTACATACAAAATTCACTGTCAACATCTCTTTTGCTATTGACAACTGTGTCAAGAATTGAACTTTTAGAATTGAACGAGAATAGGAACTATTGACAATTGTTAATATATTTACTATTGTTAATATGTTGAACTTTGTCAACTCACCGAAATAGGCCTGTAAGAGTGCTTTTCATATATGTAGGTGATTCTGGTTATCCCCTTGAATCTTGGATCTTAACTCCATACCGAAATGCTCCAGAAAATTCTTCAGAATGCTTTTTCAACCACCAGTTCTCAAAAGCAAGATCAACAATAGAGCGCGTGTTTGGAATTTTAAAAGGTAAATTTCGGTGCCTTCTTGCTGCTAGAGAACTGGATTTTGTTGTTCACCTGACCCTCCAGCAAACTTGGCTTTGTTTTTGAAGCAACTGGAACACGGGAGCAAGATGGAGCGTTATTATCGATGTTTTCTTGCGAGACTTATGTGTCTGCTTCATTTAAAATTGAGTTGTAAAGCATCTCTATATCATCTGTTTCTTCAGTTTCCTCCGCAGTTGCAGACGTATGTGATGCTGTGCGAACGTTGGTAAACTTTTGATCCAAAATCGTTGATGCCACTCATTCCACTTACTCCTTCAACCTCACTCATTCCATTTGTAACAATTCAATGGCTTGCTGTTCTAAGGCCGTGAAAGAGCAAATTTTGTGAGGGCCACCACCGCACAGTACTTTGAGCCCATACAAAAGTGAGGAAAAAATACAAGGAGTGGTTCGATTGTAATGAAATTCTGCATGTTTATGAACTTTTGGTAGCTGATTTCAAATATTGAATCAGATTTTACGTATATCAAGTATTTGCGCCAAAAATTAGGTTTTAATAAAAAAAAGAAAATTTTCATATATTAAATTTAATATTAAAGTTATTAGAACTGGAACTGCAACATCTGAGGAAAAAATAAAAAAAACGAATTAATCCTTGTTTAACCCATTAAGTCCGGGAAGAGCACAATTTTAATATGATGTTTGAGACTTATTTTCTGCTATTAAAAATTGGAATAAAAAATTCCAAACATACCTATTCTTTAATTTTTGGGGTCGCTCTTTCGATTGGTGCAGTTGCATTTGCAGAATAATGACTTTTGGAACCAATATGGCGCATTTTATTTAAAAAAATAACGAAATTTTTTGCGTTTTTCTTTTTTGTGATTCTTTTTCGCATAAATAAAGTTACTGAATCGGTGCCAAACTAAAACCAAAAGTGCACAAAATATCTAAAGTATAACTATGAATATTTTTTTTTTGGTTTGAATCGACGTAACCTCTTCAATATATCAATACGTAAAAAATTAACGTTATTTGGTAAATTATGAGTATTATTAATAAAATTTACATCTCTAATAATATAATTGTCCCAAAAATATATAAAGAAGGGTTTTTTGAGATCGCTGATCACGAATTTGAGGTAAGATTTTCAAAATTTAAGATGGCGGATTCAATATGGCCGACCGAATTTCATAAAATCTTCAAAATTACAAGAAAATGTGTATAAGGGAGTTTTTTAAGGCCGTTGATCACGAATTCGAAGTTAGATTTTCAAAATTCAAGATGGTCGATCTGTAGCTGATTAAATTTCATGAAATGTCTGAAACCAATGCGATAATGTTTATTATACGGGGTGTTTACGATAAAAAATTGGTTGTTTCCGTCCGTTAGCCGTTTTATAAACGCTTCCTAACTGGAACCTTGTAAAACCTTTATATTTTTATAATTCAAACGAAGTTATCTAGCATTTGTAAATTAAGTCTAATATTTTTTATTGAAATATTCGTAATTTTAGATACTTAAAAAATCCGAAATCCGAAGGAAAAATAAATAAAAAAAAAAAAAAAAAAATTAAAAAATAACAAATAAAAAATAAATAAAAAAACAAAATAAAATAAAATAATAAAAAAAAAATTAAATAAAAAAAAAAATACTCTTGGCGTCCACCTCCACCTGGTTTGAGTTGGGAAACATTTATACAACGGCTAACGGACGGAAACAATCAAACATCGTAAACACCCCGTATAATAAACATTATCGCATTAGTTTCAGTCATTTCATGAAATTTAATCGGCTACAGATCGACCATCTTGAATTTTGAAAATCTAACTTCGAATTCGTGATCAACGGCCTCAAAAACTCCCTTATACACATTTTCTTGTAATTTTGAAGATTTTATGAAATTCGGTCGGCCATATTGAATCCGCCATCTTAAATTTTGAAAATCTTACCTCAAATTCGTGATCAGCGATCTCAGAAACCCCTTCTTTATATATTTTTGGGACAATTATATTATTAGAGATGTAAACTTTATTAATAATACTCATAATTTACCAAATAACGTTAATTTTTTACGTATTGATATATTGAAGAGGTTACGTCGATTCAAACCAAAAAAAAAAATATTCATAGTTATACTTTAGATATTTTGTGCACTTTTGGTTTTAGTTTGGCACCGATTCAGTAACTTTATTTATGCGAAAAAGATTCACAAAAAAGAAAAACGCAAAAAATTTCGTTATTTTTTTAATTAAAATGCGCCATATTGGTTCCAAAAGTCATTATTCTGCAAATCCGACTGCACCAATCGAAAGAGCGACCCCAAAAATAGTAGAATAGGTACGTTTGGAATTTTTTATTCCAATTTTTAATAGCAGCAAATAAGTCTCAAACATCATATTAAAATTGTGTTCTTCCCGGACTTAATGGGTTAAGTGGCCACCGCCTGAACTAAGATAATTTTTATCCGCCGAAAAAAAACAAAATGGCGGCCATTTGAAAAAAAATCGATTTTCGGTATTACAAAATCGGCCCATTTCATCTGGTGTTAATTTTTCCCTTATCATGTGCTAAAAAGAGTATTTTAAGGAAACATAATTTTTATTTTAATTTTTTTTTATCTAAAATAACATCAGAATTTTATTTTATTTGTTAAGAAACATTTTTTTTAAAAAATTCTTTAAAAATTATAAACAAACTCCGGTAGAGTGTAAGAAATATGGTAACAAAATAAAGAATAATGTTTGAGAAAACATCAATTTTAGACCATTTGTCAAAAAACTCAAAGAATCAGAAGAAGTCGGATAAAGTGAAAACAGTTTCTGAAAGAATAAAAACAAAAAAAATTAAAATATAAAAATGAAACTGGAGGTATGTGGAGCTTTTTCTTTCTTGTCTGCTAAAAATAGAACATTTTTCAAAATATTTTTTAAATTTTTTTATAAATTTAAGTAATTTTTTCAAAATAATTTCCAATTTTTTTTAACAAAATATAAAAACCAATATCCGTTCATAGATTTTTTAAAAATTAAAAAAAAAAACACTCGAATTGTTTAAAAAATGTGCTCACAACATTTTTTTTCTTTGAATGATGCGCAAAATAGAAATTTCCATTAATTAGAGGAAAATATGATTTTTAGACCATTTTTCAAAATGCGATAACTCCGAGAAACGGTTGAAAACGGTTATCAAATTTTGGAATCTGAAAGATAAATACATGTATAACAATATGCTTGAAAATGGAAGAGATGTTTTTTGATGTTTTTTTTCAATTTGCTCTTAAAAATTGCAAATTTTTTTTAAAATATTTAAAAAATTTTTATTTTTTTGGAAATTTTTCATTTTATTTTCTTAAGCTAAATTGAAAACATATTAAAAGTCGTTTATTTATACAATATTTTTCTTGAAATAAAATAAAAAATCAAATGAATTCGGCTAAAATTGCGCTTACAGCAATTTTTTCTTTGCAAGATATGTAAAATCAAATATTCCACAACAATAAAAAAACATAAAAATGGTTGACTTTAAAGAGGTATAGTGTCTACAAAAATTGTTCAATTGCAATAAAATTTTGGATTCTTTTTAGTGAAAGTATTACCTAAAAAACGGTACCATTTTTGTTAGGTTCTGTTACAACAAAAATCTTGATTTATTCCTATGTGACAAAGTACTGTGCACCGGTTCCAGAAATGCTTGCCTTATTTTTCCTTAATTTTGCTTTTATATATGTTTTCTGGTCTGCCCATACATAAAACATTTATAGTTTTTGTACACACAGATACTTAGAAAAACTAATAACAGTTAAAATAAAATGTTTACTTTCTTCCAACCCGAAATATCACGCATTGGAGATCCTGCAGCATTTAAATCGGCTGCAAGCCGTTTCCACAGATTCTCCAATACTCTCTTTGCATCCGCTTTTTTATGTATCCTTTGGCTAAATCCAAATGAATACACACAAAATCTACTTAAATCTCAAATTGTCTTTGTTTTGTGTGAGCATTTTTGGTTGAGGACTCCCTACGAAAAATAAATATTTGTAACTACCCAAATAATTGAATATTAACAGGAACTTTAATTTTTCAAACACAGCGATTTTTTGTTAAATTTTGACTATCAACATACCTAACTTCACTGTATACGACAGTTGCATTTATAAAAATACTAAATTTCAACATACCTTTTGTTTTTGATACCAAAACTTGCAAAGTATTGCATTTTAAAATATAAATAAAATCATCCGCAAGCAAAATTGCTATCGAACAAATATTCCTAATATCGAATATCGAATTGGCAGTTAAATTCGAGATAGCAAGTACGAAAAATCCGATTGTTGATGTGAATTTGAAATTCGGAAATTGCATTCCTATTTTCGAATTACAGAGTACCAATTTTTCGTTTCCGAATAAAATAAGATTCGAGTCGAAAGGCAGAGTAAGGTCCCAAATACACAGCTTTGCTTCTTGTTGCGATAGCAAACTTGATTTAGATATAGTGATTGTTTTTGTAATTGCTATTGCTATCAACAAAAATAGCGAACATTTGAAATAGCGCACTTTTTTGCAATTTTGTTTAATTTTTATGAAACTGGCATTTTTTCGCATAATGCAATTTTATTGCAGACAATCGGAAAGGCGCGGGTTCAAATCCTACAGCTGAAATGATTTTTTTGATTTATGTATTGTATTGGGGATGATCATGAAGACGTAGGTTCGCATCCTACGACTGGCATGATTTTGTTTTTTTTTTTTAAATTATGCATTATTTAAAATTTTTTTGATTTTAGGAAGTTTTAAATAACGCCATATAAAAAATTTTATAAATAGTCAAATAATTGGGAAGAGAGAAAAATGCAGAACAAGTTAGGAAAAAACTTAAATTTAAGTTATCTTTTTAATAAAACTTTTATGATTTCGTATTGCTGTTTAATTAAATTATTATTAATTTTTTTTTCCTCAAAGCATTTGTATTATTGGAAACAAATTGTATTATTTAAAAGTTTGTATTATTAGAAAAAATTTTGAAAATATCTATATTAAATTAAATTATTTTAGAGATATGGGCAAATCCCAAAAATAGTCCACCAAGTGTGAGAAACTAAAGATGTTCCTTTTCCAAGAGCATTATTGTTTATTAAAAGCTTAATATATCTACATTTAAGTTCCCAATCAATTTTTTTTTTCTTGAGGTTTTATGTAATAAAAAAAGAAGTGATTCACAGTCAATATTCGAGTTGAGTTTTTTTTTTTTGTTTTTTTTCAGGTTGCTTACTGATCTAAAAAAGCTATTGATATATTGCACTTCTATCTTCACAAATTGGTGCTTTAATAGATTTGACAAAATTTGTGCATAACGGTGTATTTTGCAAAATAAAAATGATTCACTCTGTTCTGACGTCCGACACACAAAAAGGGTTTTATTTAGATAAAATTGTGAAATCAACTTAAAAACAAAAATTGAAACCTGTTGCAAAGCAAGTTTTTGCATATTTTCCAGAATATAACTTCTGATTTAAAATATAAATAATTTTCAGCTCATATCAACTGGGCAAACTTAGTGACGTCCGAACGGTAGGCGACATTTTCAAATAGAATTGACGTAGAAATAACTTTTGTATATTACTTTTGTAGATGGTAAGCCAAATATTAAAAAAAAAGTGCAGAAAGATCCAAAAATGTGCGAAATAACTAAAAAAGAACTTGATGATGAATTTCGTAGAAAAGAAACTGAAAAAAGCGTATTTATCGCAAAACGTTAAGGGAACAAATAAAAACGGCCACCAGTTCGCTAAACAAAATATGTGTGGGGCAGCCACGCATGGTAGAAGTGAAACTTGAACCCAAAAAAATAGAGATTTTTAAGTGGTTAATTGATTTACTCTTGAATATAGTCTTATTAAAAAATACCAGTTTCATATAATTGCAAGATTGGATAAAATCTATTTTAAAACAATTTCGAAAAGTTGAATGTTATGATACAATACCACTATCATACCATATTATCATCCTATACCGTCATAATGTATCATATAACTATACCATGTTATCATTCCATGCTCACCTTACCACCATACTATACCATCAGACAATACTATCATAACATACTATCATATTTTACCACCAAACCATACCTACCAACATTCCATGTATCTATACATCATTTCATCGTACCATATCATAATACCGTACTATTAACTATATGTTATATATATATATAATATAATCATACTATAGCCATCATGCCATACCATCATATTATAATAATCATACCATACCATTAACCCTTATCCAAAAATTTTAAATAGAAAAACTTTCTTCAATTTGATCATACAAAAACATAAAGCTCTTTATCGAGGTTATGAATTCTCTAACTCTTTCTGTAGATGTCTTTAACTGAGGTTTCAGGAATTTGTTTCTTTTAAGCATCTTTAAAATTTAATTCACGCTGACACCTTTTAAATTTTTCATAACTTAAAAGCAATTTGGACAGGTTGTTGACAATTTGCGGCGAATTGGTGGTGACAAAAGGAAACGAAAGTTGAAGATACGCATGGGTTTTTATCGCCAGTTTTTTGTGAAGAAAAGACAAGGTATTTATTTCTAAAATGAAGGCAATGTACATAAACGCCAAAAAATTGAAAACTACGTAACATCGCTCCACAATAGATGGAAAAATATTAAAAATATTGCAAAAATGAAACCTCCATTTATATTGCTCGAACAGCCTATTTTTTTAACGTAGAGTAGATGTTAATATTAAAAATAATTAAAAAAAAATCTACAAGTAAAATAATGTAATAATGGAAAAATTAATGACGTCCGACACATGACGTCCGAACAATAAAAAATATTACAAAATAAAAAACAATAATAAAAATTAATGACTATGCTAACTTTTTTGTAAATTTCAGTTTTTTTTAATTCTTAACGTTTCATTCATATCATATTTTCTCGTAGCTCGAATCAGTTCGCTGCAAATAGCAGATTTTGCAATTAATATCAAAACTACTTCTATTTTAATAACGTCCGAACGCTGAATATCAAAACCACTGTTCATGTACTAACACTTATATTGTAGTTTTTTCTGATATATATAAATAGCAGCCCCTTATTACTAAATGTTGCACCAGTTACTTTTTCCTAAACAAAACATTTTCAGCATTTTAATTGGAAAAAAATGCGTCCGAATGTGACGTCCGACACGCAGAATTTGCCCATATGGTAAAATGTTAAAATAAAATGTAATACGTAAACATATGTATGTATTTACTACCTAAGCTTAAAAAAAAAAAACAAAATAAACATAAAAATAAATTTTCCGTGCATGCTTTAAGGATGAACATGAAATGTTTGAAAGGCACTGGTTTTTGTCACTTGAATACTAGAAACGGAGCAGGACGCGTGCAATATTAATTGCATTTTGTTTGACCGTTTGAAAACATCAATTTAGCATAATGCTAGAACGTCTGGCTCTAATTCGATGATTGCCATTCGATGATTGACAGTCCAAGGTTCAATGCCTGCTTGCGGCAAAAAATTGATGGTAAAAAATTGAAAACGTTACACATCGTCACCAGAGCTGTAAAAGTTTTAATTCATTTTCACTCTTCATTCTCCTGTATATATGTTCAAAAGCTGAAATCCTTTTTTGTAGCATTCAAAGTGTGAATTCTTTAGGCTTAAGCCTTAAGACTGATTAAAACTGTTTTCAAGACATGAATTGCAAAACGTAAAGAATTCCTACTGAATTGAAATTTAAACGAATGCAGCCACCGATGGCTTCAGCAGAATTGAAATTTTAGTGAATGCAGCCGGCGATGGCTTCAGCCGCAAAGATTTGTTGTTGCGTCTGAAGTTGTTTTGTATGTATTTGTGTATGCGTGTATGGCTGTTGGGCATGACTGTGATGGCTTGCCATTGCCTGATATCATGTATTGAAAAAGTACTAAAGGGTCCGCCATCTAACGTTCTTTTTTTTTCAACTAGTGCTTATTTCGTGAATGGTAACACATGCACATGTCTGCACATATTGATGTTGTTGATGCATCATAGCACATGTCTGATTTGACAGATAATTAGTTTTATCCTTCCGCTGAACGAATATGGTTGTGTATACGCTTGAACAACGCTGGGAAGTGGGCCTGCGATCGACTTACAGAAGATACCGATTTTGCCAAAAAAATCATCTTTTCAGATGAAGCTCATTTTGATCTTGGCGGGTATGTAAACAAGCAAAATTGTCGCATTTGGGGCACAGAAAACCCGAACGCATACATTGAAAAGCCGATGCAACCAAAACGAGTCACTTTTTGGTGCGGATTTTGGTCCAGAGGCATAATTCGAAAATGAGCAAGGAGTGGCCGTTACAGTCAATGGCCATCGTTATCGGGCCATGTTGAACGAATTTTTGTTCACAAAAATTGAAGAGGAGGATATTGGCAACATTTGGTTTCAACAGGACGGCGCTACGTCCCACACAGCCGAAGCTACACTCGATGTTTTGCGCCCTGTTTTAAAAAAAAAAAGTTATTTGGCGGACCTTTTATATTTAACAAATTGTAGAAGTTAACTGCTGTAGAAGTTAATTGCAAACTGCTGCTTTATATTTAGTAGTATTTCATGGTAGTATATAAAACTATCCAGTGTTTCAGAGTTGAAAAGAATGATAAAACTGAGTGCATTTATCAGATTTTTTAAGCCAACAAGAATAGGATTGATATTTCCATAAGTCCTATTCCTTACAGAGCATTGGGTGTGCATTTTTTTTCTTCAAAGAATGATGAATTGTGCATCTGTAATTCATTAACTCAACAGAAGCATAAGATTGCAATCTGGTTGATGCAGCTTTTGATTGCATTAAGAGTGTGTGCATTCCGAAATGATTCAATCCTTTTACAGCTCTGATCGTCACGAATAAGGTTTCACTCGCCGCCAAAGAAGTTTCACTTCAAAATTTGTACAAAACTTTCTATTCATAGAACTTTACTAGTGTATACATAGAATGTCACTTTACAGAAAAATAGTATTACATCTCTATTCTGCTTGTTGACATAACAAGGAATTGTAAAGAAGATCTTGCTAATGTTCTTTTTATGTAAAGTAAATTTTCGTATTCTGGCAAATCATTAACAATTTGAAAGCTCTAAAAAGCTGTTCTAAAAAAGTTCGCCACGCATGGTGAAAATGTAAATGCCTTACATATAAAGTGTCAGCTGTTTTTATATTGCTTATTTCTGGCTTATTTTGACTGCTTATGTTTATTTTTCTACAAGTAAGATGGAATTGAGGAAAACCAACCAGCGAAGGAAGATCATCTTCCATCACGACCGTGTGAGCTGCCACACATCAGCTCAAACAAAAGGGTTTTTGAGCACTTAAAATTTGAAATTGATGGGTCATCCGTCTAATTGTCCCGACTTGGCACCCAATGACTTCTTCTTGTTTCTTCACATTAAGAAAAAATGCGTGTCGAGAGTTTTTCTACGCCTGAACCAGGGCATTGAGGCCTTGAAAAACTTGGTTTCAGAGGTAACAACTTCAGAGTGGAAAAACTGTTTCGAAAATTAGTTCAAACTAATTGAAAAGTTTATTTATCATATTGGAGAATATTTTGAAAAACAATAGAAATTGTTAGGCGCAAGACTTAAAAGGCAACTCTCGCATCTTCCACACGCAAAGAAATTTTTCGTTTACCACAACTGAAAAATTCACCCACTATACTTCGTTTGCGAGATGTATTTGCCGCAAACGAATATTCAGTTGTCACATCTTAAAAATATATTTTATATATATATACCGCAAGCTATTTCGGTCATTACTATTTATTATATGAATAATCTTTCTCATTATGTCCGTCCGTCTTCTTATGGATTGCACCTCCGTTGCTATCTCCGTCCGCGTATTAGGCAAACTACCAATTTCCTTATATAGTAACAATTTGTCCAAAAAGTAACTCTAAACTATAAGCGTTATGTTTATACAACGAAGGGAAAAATAAACAAAATTTTCAGTTGGGAAAAACGACGTTTTCAATTGCTGCAATTTAAAAATCACTCGCGCTTATGACAAACGAAATTAATTTCCTGCAACTATATGACGCGTTTCTCACAACTGAAGTGTTATTATGAAGACTGTTGAAACGTTTGCAAATAACGATTTCAAGCACGACAAACGAAGTTCGTTTGCGGCAAACTGGCGATAAACTTTTTTTTTCTTTGCGTGCACCATTACTTCAGAGTCCATTCACCTATTATATCAAAATTTTATTAATTTTAAGCTGAAATATTTATTCTTCTAATTAATTTAAAAACTACTTCATTTGGTTGGCTGATTATTTTTTTTTATTTGTATTTTTAAGTATCTTACTAATCAGCAGCTTCCGGTAGATTTTTTTTTTAAAATATTATTTCATTTCTTCAACCTACTCAACGCTGCTGCTTTAATTAGACAGCAACAACAACAACAACAACATCGATATTAATTAACTAAATTGGTGCAGCCACTACGTTGTTGCCTCACTTAATTATGACTCAACAACATTTGCAACTTCCGTGCGAACAACACTTTGAATGTTGCAGAGTGTAGAGTTGTGTTTTTTATTCCCGTTGGTTTGTTGTTATTTTGTTAGTTGTTTTTGTTGCTGCTGCTGCGGCAGCGGCTTGTCGACAATATGAAAATATTGCGCGATATCGCGCAGCAGCAGCAGAGACTCTGCAGTTGAAGCTTAGTTGCTGTCAATTTGCAAGTTTGCAACATCCGGACAACTGCTGACGTTTGTCATAATTGAAATTCATTTGCATGCATGTAGGTTTCACATGTGACAACAACAAAAACAGCAACAACACCAACGAAAACAACTGTCAACGTCACTTGTTGTGCTGCATTAGATGTTTTTTTTTTTGTTTTGTTTTTGTTGCATATTCATGTGAATATGTAAATGTGTTGCGCGTTGTGAATTCTATCAACTGACAGCTGCTGGTAATGTTGTTGCTGCTGCTGTTGTTTTTGTAAATGTTGCACTTTTGCACTGCGGCAATGTTAACATGCTGTCAGTGCGAATGTCATACTTTTGTTATTTACAAAAGTCATGCTGCAACATATGCGAGAATGTCTTGCAGCATGTTTTTTGGTGTGAAAAATTTTAGAATATTACTTACTTTACATCTGGTAACTTCAACGATGTACTAAATGAAATAGACTCATCAAATGTTGAAAATTTATTTACAAAATTTTAAAAATCAGTGTTTGAAAATCCAGGTTTAAAACCAAGTCCAAGAAAAGCAACCTCTTCTGAGTGTAACAAAAGTTAACCAAATATTCTCACACATGATAGAGGCGGCCTATCCTTAGCTGTTGTTCCCAGACACTAATTATGCGGCAGCGGCATATTTTTGCTTAATTATTTCAAATATATCTCGACTAGTTTAAATAAATCTCTCTGTTTATTGTATTTCCCTATCCACAATTTTTTGGATATTTATTCTTTTGGTCTGGGTACGGTAGCCGATAATAGAAGGGATTTATTGTGGGAATCATTATGTTGGCCATCATGACAGTTGCCAATTAAAATGTATGTTTATTTGACAATCACATAAGTTGTTTTTAATGATTGTCGCTTTGTCGCCGTGTCTAAATTGTTTTTTATTTTCAATTTTCGCCGACATTAATGCTTAGATATTAATTATCAAAAGTTTTTTTTTTAAAGTTCAAAATATATCTTGTCATCTATATGCTAAAAATTTCAATAATTTTTCAATTAGTATTTATATATTTTTAATGATATTATTTAATATTCAAGGCAGTATCGGACAGTTTAAGACAATCAAATAACACGCTTTTTTATGGTGTTTGCTGTTATCTTTTTGGTGACATCATGCATATGTTTATGCATTAAGTCGATAAATAAATATTTACTTTTAAAACATTTTTGCTTATTGAAATTTATGACTTTTCTTACAATGAATATGCCACCCAAAATGATTTTTATAGAAATGAATTCTTATATTTATTTAATATTTATTGAAATAAATTTACAAAATAAATTGGTTGAACGGATTTCATTTGCAAAAGCAAACAAAGAAGTAACGTTTCCCATGGGAAAAAAAAAACGTTTTTTCAAGCTATAAAATAATTTCAAATTTTGACGTAGAATACGTCATTCTCGGAGGTAAGTAGGGTGGTTGATAATGATCAGGTGTCGGTATTTATATCACTTTTTGAGCCTTTGGTAGGCCTAAAGCACTGATCGTACAATGTTGATGTTAGCACTTGTTGGTCTGCTTGATCATCAATGCGACAAAAATTCATGTTAGAACTCTCTAACTTATGTAAATTTTACACAATTACATGAAACATAAAGCCAAAAGTTGATGTTTTTGTTTGCTTAAACTTGCTACCTATTTATCGACAGTTTCCGGTTTTATCGACAAAACCTTAAAAAACCGTATGGGAGCCCCCCTAAGGAGTGGTCGGAGGGAATAGGTGTCAAAGGCAAAAATGTTCCTTTTGCAAAAGTAATGGGGGTCGGTGATACATATTAACCCTCTCCGGCACTCCCTTAAAGGTCATATGCTCAGGTGTGTGGCATAAATATACAAAAACCATAAAATTTGTATGGGAGCCCCCCTAAGGAGTGGTCGGACAGAATAGGTGTCAAAAGCAAAAATGTTCCTTTTGCAAAAGTAATGGGGGTCGGTGATACATATTAACCCTCTCCGGCACTCCCTTAAAGGTCATATGCTCAGGTGTGTGGCATAAATATACAAAAACCATAAAATTTGTATGGGAGCCCCCCTAAGGAGTGGTCGGAGGAAATAGATGTTAAAGGCAAAAATATTCCTTTTGCATAAGTAATGGGGGTCGGTGGTACGTATTAACCCTTTCCGGCACAAACACAATAAAATTTGTATGGGAGCGCCCCTAAGGACTTGTCGGAGGGAAAAGGTGTCAAATGCAAAAATGTTAATTTTGCAAAAATAATGGGAGTCGGTCATACATATTAACCCTCTCCGGCCTCTTTTAAAGGTCATATGCTCAGGTGTATGGAATAAATATTTTGATAAATATTTTTTAAAAAAGATGTCATCAAAAGCGAATTGAATAATTCCACGTCTTGTGTTACGACATAGTCGAAACTACTGTATCTTTTTTTGTGTTACTTTCTAAAAGATAACGCAATAAATATTGCTGCAAATTATACGAAATTTGTTGTGAATTCATTGACTATTGACATTTTACGTCTTCATTTTTCAAAAAACACTCGTAATTAGTTTTAAAATCTAAGTATCTATGTAAGTAAGAGTAAAAGTAGCAAATTAAGCAGACTTTATTACTTCATTATGGATCTATTCATAATGATAACAGTCTGCGATATGTTCTATCGAACCAAATCGAATATACCATGTCCATGATACCACACTGATCATACCGCGCCCATTATATCATATCCACCATACCTATATATCACACCTTATCCATCATCTGCGCACCCTACACTACTGAACGTGCTCGACCACGGCCGCCACCCATCATATTGGGTCTATAACTTAATTCGTGGGGTTTGCTAAGTGATGGCGTCACTTGATTATTATTCCATCGTTCTAATATTTCGAGCATGCGTTGGAAAGCTACTGTCATTGTGCGTCTTTTTCAGTATAAGTCATTCATTTGAAGCGTAAACAACATTTTTTTTTTCACTCAAATATGTCGAACTTTGTGCCTGAAAAATTATTTTTGCTGCCGAAAGTCATCGTATTTTGGTGGAGGTTTATGGTGAACATGCGTTAGCGGAGTGAACGTGCCAAAAGTGGTTTGCACGATTTATAAATATTGATTTTAGCTTAGAAGACGAATAACGTCCTGGTCACCCAAAAAAGTTTGAAGACAAAGAATTAAAAGAATTACTCAATGAAGATTGCTGCCGAACACAAGAAGAACTTACGAATTCGCTGGGAGTCACTCAAGCAGCCATTTCAAAACGTTTGAAAGCAGCCGGATACATTCAAAAGCAGGGAAATTGGGTTACATATGATTTGAAGCCAAGAATTGTGGAAAGACGATTTTGCATGTCCGAAATACTGTTTGAACGCTACAAAAAGAAGCAATTTTTACATCGGATCGTGACTGGGGATGAAAAATGGATTCATTACGACAACCCAAAACGCAAACATTCATATCTGAAGCTCGGACAATCAGGAATTTCCCAGCCAAAGGCAAATATCCATGGTCCCAAGATAATGCTATGTATTTGGTGGGATCAGAAGGGTGTGCTCTACTATGAGCTGTTAAAATCGGGCCAGACAATCACACTGGCTTAAATTTCATCCAATTTTCGAACCAAGACCAAGCCTAAGATGAATTTTCGAATTAGGGGTAAACTAAACGATTTAACGTTTAAATTTATTGCTTTAAATCATTAAAAAGGCCTGTTCAAAATTAAGAAAATTACAAACATCTCTCATAGACTTTAATTAGTCCTTCATAGTTAATGAATTTTGAAACTATCCCGTTTGTGTTTAAATAATTATAAATGTTCAAAGGATTTTCTTTATAAGGTTGAGAAAAGCACTAAGAAAAATTATTCATATATCTCAGCAGAAGCTATCAGCTCAAGAGATATTCCTGTATAATCTATTTTTTAATAGGAACCATAAGGCACACTATTCGAAGACTATTGTATAGTGAGCCTTCGAAGACTATTGCAGGTACAATTCTTCTAATAAACGTTATTAAATCAGCTATCGTGGACTGATTGTGGTGAGATAACCCATTTTTTAACAAGATTTTCAGTAGGTTTAGTTAAGTGTTGAAATTTCCAATTCATTTCATACTGATAAAAAAATTACTATAACCATAGGACCAACAACGATGATCTCAGTAGTATTCAAATGCTAGCGCGATTGCCTGTCATCCTGAATTTGAGTCCTGTCTATAGTGTTCACCGTGTTCTATTCTTTCCTTATTTCTTATAAACGAACATTAAAATTCATCGATATAATCGACTTTATATCGAGCCAAGGCAGATTTATCTGAATAGATATACCAACTAAAATCCTTGACTAAGACTCCAAAAAATCTTAAATGGAGAGTTTTTGTAAATTGCGTATTCATATACAGGAGGTATGGAAGGGATAAGATTTTTTTGTGTTAAATTTTTTGGGGCAAATAAATAAATTGACATTAAAAAACAAAACTATAGAAAATAGACCAGACAAAACTGTAGTATATCTCTAAAGAAGACCTAAAAGGATATCTCTTAATTTATCTGTTTAAGAACTTTTACTAAAATAGCTTTACATTCAAATTCAAGCATTTTTTCCAAAATTCCCAACAAGCCATTTTGCTTGATATCCAATGGAATTCAAACAGTTCTACAGCATTTTTCCACAACCTCCAGCATAGACACCATTTGATCTCATTCTGAGAAACAAGGCATTCTCCAGGAAAAATGTACGTTAGTTCTCTAACATTTTATCTAATTGACCTCCATTGGATTTCACCGTTTTTTTTCTTCATTTTAGTACATTAGTTATCCACTATTTTTTTTTCTGTGAAATCTCCATTTACTCTCAAGGTTGATATCTTTTGAATTCTAATTTGATTCTCCATTTTAGAACATTAGTTTTCCAACATTTTCTCAGTTTTTCTCCACTTTTTCTTAACTTATGTTTGTGGGATGCACTTAGAAAATTATTTAAACAGTCTGAAATTAATTTCTTTCTCATATTTATTTTTTTTCAATTTTTTGCACATCTATACTATTATATAAAAGGGTTCTCTCGGATTTTCATCGTTCAACCACGGGGTAATCGCTGAACCGATTTTAATAATTCTTTCACTATTCAATTGATATAATAAACGACCCTGCTACTGGGCACTACGTTTTTTATTAAACTTTTTATTAAATTATTTAAGAATTCATGCATTTTTATCCATGCTGCCATTGTATAAGCAGCACAAAATAACAGCAAACAATAGCTTAAGCTCTTTGTTGAGAGAGAGAGATGTGAGAGTCTACAACTCACCACGCTGCCATCTTGAGTGGATAGTTGCACTCAGTTAATTTTTGCTGCAGTGTTGCCATATATACTATCTTTATTTAAAATATGTTTTCATATCATATTTATTCTCCCAAGCTACGCTGGGAACGGGTATGCTAGTAGATAATATAAACGAATAGCGAAGTTCTTAAAAATACTTAAGGGGGACCATATACCCAGAGGCCGAAAGAAAAGGTCATATTTGCGCATTTTTTTTAAGAAGTCTAAGGGCTATTTTTAAATGAAGGTTTTTATACCTTAAAATATACACATTCAAGAGTATGTTTAGGGTGTTTTTATTAAAAAAAATTAATATTAAGGTAGATATAGCATTTTTTGTTATATAGCTGAATAAAAGGTGAAATGCGGTGACCAAGATTGCTCCTCCTAAATTCATCTGAAACAAAAAAATGAAAAATATTAATAAACTAATACTTAAAACTCGTACTTGTCATAGCCGATTTTGAAAATATTGATTTTTCACAAAATGGCGGACTTCCGAACGTAAATTAACAATTTTCGACCAAAAATTCGTCATTATTTTGCCTATAAAAAATAACGAAAAAAAAAATCCTATGACAAGTATGTACGAGATTATTATGTATAAAATAAGCCTGCAAAAAAATCAAAACGATCGTTTCACTGAGTTTCGAAAAATCTTGGTCACCGACTTTGAATGGTTTCGAGAAAAACGCGTTTGAAAATAAGGGCCAGCACTGCGCGCTCTAGAAGGCGGTTCACTTACTAGGTTATAACTAATTATTTTCTGAGAAATTTTTGAAAAAAATAAAGTTCTGGGTATATAACCCCCCCTTAAATAAGATTCAAAATGCAAATTTTGTTACCTCATTTTGAGACCATATAGTAGGGGTATTCACGATTCAGTGCACATGCGAGTTTAGTTGAGGACTTAAAGATTTGTGATTCAGCAGCAGTGGTTGTACCAGAACCAGCAGAAGATCTAGCAAAATCACCAACAGTAAGCTCGCTGGCTCCTTCACTGCTTCCTTTGCTGCCTCCTTATCTGCCTCCTTCTCTGGCTGCTTCGCTGCCTCCTCGAACCGCAACTCTAACACCTGCCACACTTCCTCGTTAGTTTTAGAATATTTTTTAAAATGTTTTCCATGGCCAACTATGCCTCAAAAGTACTAAAATTACAGCGTTGACAACAAATTTACAGCCGTATTCATAAAAATATCTTAAAATAGCTTTAAAACCTTCAATAGTTAAAAAGCTTTTTAATGTTAAAAAGTCTTTTAAAATTATGTTATTCATAAAAATGTTGTAGATGCTTTGTAGTTAAAATAGGAACACTTTCGATTTTATGTGGCAAGAGTGTCAATAATGGTTTGTGTATTTGATATATTCATTGACTTTTCATTTATTTGTCACAATTTTGTCAACATTTTGATGTTTAAACATCAATATTTTTTCGAAGCTACCTGAAAAAATTGTCATTTTATTATCTTATGAGGGGTTTATTGAACGTTCAACCCATGGTTGAATAAATAAGGTTGCCGCATGGGTGAGAGCGAGTTGCCATAAATGTCAAATCGAAGTTGACAGCTCATACAAAATCTGAAAACGAAAATTAATAACATGAAAAGCCGTTGAAGTTGTTGTTGTTGCTTTTCATTGATTTTGACAATTATGGGTACTGAGAAGAGAGTACGATCAGCCACAAGACAACCTTATTTATTCAACTATGGTTCAACCATTTTTAAAAATCCTCTCATTTTCAGCAAACATTTTCAATAATTTTTTTGACATTTTCTTTGTTTTTGATATATTTTGAAACAATTTGATATATTTTTGATATAATTTCATGGTTGAATAAATAAGGTTGTCTCGTGGCTGTTTGTACTCTCTTCTCAGTACCCATAATTGTCAAAATCAATGAAAAGATACAACAACAACTTCATCGGCTTTGCATGTTAATAATTTCCCCTTTCAGATTTTGTATGAGCTGTCAACTTCGATTTGACATTTATGGGAACTCGCTCTCACCCATGCGACAACCTTATTTATTCAACTATGATATAATTTATTCTCGGATGAAAACAAAATAAAATTTAAAAATGCTTTATCGAGGGTTTATTGAAGGCATGATACAATAAATACAGGTAGATTCGCTAGATGACAGCATACTGCCGCGAATGTCAACACGAAGTGCATGTAAAATCTCAAAGCTATGAAAAAGTTCATAGAAATTAAATGTAAGCAAACAACTTTTTTTATATGGATTTTGACAGTTATGGCAGTATTAAAAGAGAGCACAGTCAGGTCTGCACCCAGCAGTTATTTTGTAGTGAATTGAAGAAGTCAACTAGTTAATTTCTAGCGCAGTTCGAAGTAGTTCTGAAAAAGTACAGAAGGCGTTCAGTGTAGAACAGTTCGATTTGCTTTTATTTTCAAATGTATTGCTAAAAAAAATAAACGCGTTCTGGCTATTTTTGAAAATTTGCTGCGCACAAGAAAAAATAAAAAAAAATGTTTATAAACATTTATAAACAATATTTCTTCTGGATTGTTGATGAAAAAGATTGTACAAATCAGGGCTTTAGGACCTTTGCTCCAGTACATTACATTTTTACACTTTTAAAATGTTCATTTTAAAACTAGTTAAAAAAAGAACCACTTTCAGGCTACTGCGAAAGCAACCAGTTTAAAAATGTTCCTAATGCCACTAGTCAATTATGGGGGAAAAGGAGTGTTAATGGAGACAATTATCTTTTCCTATGACATCAACCCACAAAAAGCGTCAGTTCGTTCAATGTTAAATGGTATTGTAGTGGAACTAGTACTGGTCCTTTTTGGAACTAGTTCAGAACTATTTCAAATTTGGTCCGCTTTTCTGCTGGGCATCTACCTCTATTTTTTGTATCATGATTGAAGGTTTCATCCACTTTTAAAATTCTCTCATTTATAAAGCATTCAAAAGAGACTTTTAACGCTATTGAACGTTTATGAAAAATGTTTTTAAATTTTTTTTTATTTTTTCCTTACGAAGGCTTTATAAGAGGTTCATAATTTTTTATGAATACAGCCGTTATTGTTTAAGTAAACTTGGAGAAAAATATTGGATATCAAGCCGAAATTTTAGATATTCTCCATCATTGGAAAAAAGCTGGAGAACAAAACATGATATCTCACCGAGAAACTAAGATTTTCTCTTACATTGGAGAAAATCAGTTTTTGTGGTTATTGGGTTGAAATAAATTAGACAAATAAAACCATTATAAAATCGTTTAGTATAATAGTTTTTTATTTAAAAAAAGGCTAGTATTGTTCAGCAGATACAAAGTTGAATGAGCTCTGTAAAAGATGCATGATGTTAAGTTGTTATTGAATTTTAATCTGCAAATGTTAACAGCTTTTTCTTTTCTTTTTACTTTTCTGTTTGTTTTATCTTGACTTAAAGCAAGTTACTAAATCTATTTGTGTGTCAAACATTTATGACGATTGTTTTAATGTTTGTTCGCACTTAAGACCAACAAAGTCTACACCAACACTCATTAGTCCTGCTGTGTGTGAGTTAAGAACATCAATTTACCAAGATTACAAACATAAAATAAATATAAATGAATCCAATGACCTCTATCCTGAAAGCAACAATAGAAGCTTCGATTTCGTCGTACGAGTATAAAAGCAGCTGATGCAGGATGCATCAAGAAGAGTAACGACTGTGAGTAGCCAACGAGCAGAGCAACGAGGCTTGAAATTTAAAAGTTTTCATAAATACACTGAAATATGGTGAAATCATACATTTTAACTACAAGAATGATGCTCCTGTTGCTTATGTTGCTCATGCAGGCATTGATCAGCGAAGCTCTACGTTACTCACAGGGAAGCGGCAATGAAAATTGTGAAACTTTAAAATCCGAAATTCATCTCATCAAGGAGGAGTTCGATGAGCTAGGACGCCTACAACGCACCTGCAATGCCGACGTTATGGTCAACAAGTGCGAAGGTCTATGCAATAGTCAGGTGCAGCCATCGGTCATCACACCGACGGGGTTTCTGAAAGTGAGTAAAACAAAACTTTCGCTGTGATAAAAGCACCGCAATTTAAAACTTTATTTTTTTCGCCCAAGGAGTGCTATTGTTGTCGCGAAAGTTTTCTGAAGGAAAAAATCATTACACTTTCACACTGTTACGATCCGGATGGCACACGTCTGAATACCCCAGAAATGGCCACCATGGATATACGACTGCGCGAGCCCACCGATTGTAAGTGCTTTAAATGCGGCGATTTTACAAGATAAATTTTTGGAGTAAGTAATTTTCAAAAATTCAGCCCGAATGCAAAGCACACCAAATTGTATGAAATTAAAATTAGAAATAATTCCAATGCATGTCAAAAACAAACATTTTTCTAAATAAAATAATAGCTTGACAAACATTTTATTTGGCAAAAAAAAAAAAAAAAAACATGTCAGTGTTTGTTATGTCCAGCAGTTGACTTCGGAAAACAACCTGCAGGCTTGTTGTTTTAAAAATTTTTTCTATTGAGCCCTTGTTTTGTAGTATCAACAATGCGGAAATTTGATTTAAGATAAATAAAGCTTCTGGCAAATATCACCGCGGGTGTTCGCACATGTTCTGCTGACAGATGTGCCCAAAAATGTTAGCGAAAGTGGCCTAAGGCCGCAACAGAGTTTTTGTTTTTCAAGTTAAATAATAGTTGTGAATTTTATGAACATAAGTTATGAACCTATCCAATTTGATATTATATTCAATGTACAAGAAGCACTCTTAAAGGAACTAAGATGAAAAATTGAATAATCCTAATGTGGACTACCAGCCCTATTCTGGCAGCTTAACTAAGCTTACCACATTAACAAAATAGTTAATATTAACAAATTGTTAAGGTTTCGTATTCTGGTGATAATTTTAAAGCTCCTTTCTTTACTATTTTGTTAATGACAGAAAACAACTTAACAACGAAAGATAGTTCAGTATTAAGCCAAACAAATGCTGTGTAAATAAAATAAAATAAAAGATGATTTCTTACTTTTTACTTCTTTTTAGCATTGATACTGAAGAAGATCAAAGAAAAAATAAATTTAAAAGACTGAAAAACACTCGAAAATTGCTTGGCTATTAAAAAAATTAATTTTGAAACTTAAAACAATTGAAAACAATTAGTAAATTATTTATTTCTTAACATTTTCCATCTTACTTGTAGAAAAACAAACATAAGCAATCAAAATAGCAAGAAAAGAGCAATATAAAAACAGCTGACGCTTTATATCTAAGGCATTTACATTTTCACCATGCGTGGTGAACTTTAATAGCTTTTCAGAGCTTTCAAATTGTAAATGATTTGCCAGACTACGAACATTTACATTACATAACAAGAACATTAACAAGAGCTCCTTAACAATTCCTTGTTAAGTTAACAAGCAGAATAGGGCTGTAAGTACGAGTGTAAACTAAGCACCAAGTATGTTGACTTTTATGAACTTTTATAAACTTTTATGAACTATGAACATATGCACTTTTATGAATTATTTTGATGCTACAGCCTCGTTTTACTTCGAGGGTTACCAAAAAAGACATTAATTTAAGGCTTCATTTAAGCAATCACAGAGAATTTTTTTAGTTTTCACCAAATTGTTTACTTGAATCCAGCAATTTTTCTCACTTCAACTTATATTGACATGCTTATAATTCACAACATGTTTACATGAAATCATGTTTAAGATGGTGGGATTGACAAACTATGGCATGGTTCAAATGCGCAGTGTCTTATCTGTTACTTGACTTGGAAACATTTAAGCGTCTACAAGACATATTTAGTTTAGTTTTTATGATCGGTTATCCTACATCTTTGCTGAAGGATTTATACTAAAAATAAGAAAATTAATTTTCTAATATCAAGCAAAATACCTCGTATAAGAAAATTGTTTACTTGAATCAAGCAAATTATTAAGAAAGTGGATCGGTCAAAGAAATTTTAAGGTGTGTGCATCATCGTAATGTACGCTCCACCAAAAATATCGCTGCTGTTAGAGAAAGTGTGGCTAAAGACCCAAATTTGTCAATTCCACAGTGCGGTTGGCAATTGGGATAGTCTTACATTTGGATTTGCATTTTCATCCATACGAAGTTAAACTCCTACAAGAATTGAAGTCTACCGATCATGAACAGCGCAGAATATACGCCGATTGGATAATGGAACAACAAACATTCAATGATGCTTTTTCGAAGAAAATTTTCTTGAGTGATTAGGATAATTTCGCACTGGGTGAATATGTGAAAAAGCAAAATTGCCGTATATGGGGCTCTAAAAATCTCCAAGCGATTGTGGAGAAGATATTGTAAAGCAAAATGTGACTGCCTGGTGTGCATTCTGGACTGGTGGTGTCGTTTGTCCGTATTTTTAACCGACTTCAAAAAGTATGAGGTTCTCAAGTTCGTTAGCTTTTCCGCTTTTTTTTTTTTAATGTATGTACATCGATAACTCTTAAAGCACTTGTCTGATTTCCGTAATTTTTAGTCAACAGATAGATACTATAAACGCGGGATATTCGAAAAAGGGGCGTGTCAATATTAGAAAAACACTGTATTTCAGTTAATATTGACACTAGAGTACTTACATTTACAGTAAAAATACTGGGGTAGGCAGAATTATTACAAATTAAGATCAATAAAGTGGGCGTTATTTGACAAAGGGGTGTGGTCATATTAGAAAAACACTGTATATCGTGTAGTATTGACACTACGGGAACTGAAATTTAGTACTGGGGTGGAGACAATTTTTCAGAATTACCGTAAAGAAAGTGGGAGTTTCAACAAAGGGGTGTGGAAATATTAGAAACACACTATATATCGAATAATATTGACACTAGGGTGCTGAAATTTAGTACATGGGTAGGCATAGTTATTAAAATTACAGTCAATAAAGTGGGCGTTATTTGACAAAGGGGTGTGGCAATATTGGAAAAACATTGTATCTCGAATAGTATTGACACTAAGGTACTGAAATTTAGTACAAGGGTAGACACAATTTTTAAAAATTACTGTAAATAAAGTGGGCGTCATTCAACAAAGGGGTGTGGAAATATTATAAGAACGCTGTATATCGAATAATATTGACACTAGGGTGCTGAAATTCAGTACATGGGTAGGCATATTTATTACAAATTACGGTCAAGAAAGTGGGCGTTATTCACTACTGAGGTGTGGCAATATTAGAAACACACTGTATATCGAATAATGTTGACACTAGAGTACTGAAATTGAGTACATGGGAAGGCAGAGTTATTAAAAATTAAGATCAAGAAAGTGGGCGTTATTCAATACAGGGGTGTGGCAATATTATAAAAATACTATATCTCAGTTAATATTTACACTGGGGTACAAATATTTGGTATGCTGGTAGGTGGGTAAGTAGAATCATTACAAAAGTGAGAGGGATTGTACATAGGGTGTGGCACTTTAAGAAAAGTACTATATATCGGTTAATATTGATACTTGGGAACTGAAATTTGTCACAGGGCTAGGTAGAATCATGATAAAGTACGGTAAATAAAGTGGGCGGGATTATATAAAGGGCGTGGCACTTTAATAAAAATTTTAAAGAGACAGAAATGGAAAGTACCCAACAAACTTTCAGGAATTAAAAATCGATTTTTTTAAGAACAAAGTGTCATGTTTGAAATTTTACTCAAGAATACTATTACATAAAATTTTTCATATTCTCTAAAAAGGAAGAAATAAAAACCTTTTAACAAAAAAACAAAAAAACGACTTCAAAATCACTATAAAGTAAAAAATAATTCTAATTAACTTTTCCCATTAATTTCTTGGTCAAATTTTAAAAGTTATAATATGTATTATAATATTGGGCATCTTATCATTTTCATTTTTTCCATTTTGTTTTATTATCATCAATATATAAATTACTTTATGAACATAAAAGCTTTGAGGTCGGCGCTTTGATACACAATCATGATCTTTTACCATCCCTGCACTGTTTTAAACTTTTTTTTTTTTATGTTATGCTGCCTTGGTGACACTGTAGTAATTTTAAAAGCTTTGTACACATAAACATTCTCACTATACTGGTTTGGGTGAGCTTGTAAAGCTCATATTGAATATGACATAGTGTGTAACAGGTTCACAAATAATGCATGGAACACATTGGCTACATTCAGCGTACTCAAAAATTGTCAACTGAAAGAAAAAAATCGCTGAGAAGCTTTTGTATTCATAAAGTTAATAATATTTTTATGATAAAACAAATTAGAAAAAATTAAAATAAAAAGATTTCGACATAGTACGATAAGCGCCGACTTCAAAGCTTTTATGTACATAAAGCAATAAATATATTGATGATAATAAAACAAAATAGAAAAAATTAAAATGATAAGATTTCCAATATTATAATACATATGAATAGCTTTTAAAATATGGCCAAGAAATGAATGGAAAAAGTTATTTAAAACTATTTTTTACTTTCTAGTGATTTTGAAGTCGGGTTTTTTTTTTTTTTGTTAAAAAGTTTTTTTTACCTTATATCTTAATATGTAGGCACATAGATAATCATAAAAACACTTAATCTCATCGCATTGGTTTTATTTTTTTTGCATTTAAAAATTTTTTTAGGGGTGACACCATGAGTATCCGCCCCGGGTGTCACCATGCCTAGGAACGCCACTGGTCCTGTCAACGACAACAGACAATCTTGTTGGCAGCATCAAATTTTGCATCATTTGCCACTAAAAAAATAATAAGGCTACCATAAGAACCGCAATTAGATTTTTGCAAGCTTTTATCCATGACCAATAAATCAAGCAGGATAATATTACACCTTACTTTATGAAAAAGATATGCACAATTACTCAAATATTATCGCTTTTCACTATTTTAATTTTAATTGCACTGATAACAATTTCTCAACAGAATAAAACACAAGAAAATTACGAAGAATATTAACTGCTGGCGCTAAACGTGCCGAAATACGCTCCCACATACTCAGCTGTACACTCTAAACGATTTCTGTTGAATTTTACGACGATAATCGTCGGCAACGCTTTTTTGACTAATAGTGTCTAAATTTACACGTACACATTTTTAAACATTTTTTTGTTGGATATTGCACAGAAAATGTTTAACGATTTACGCAACTTGTGTGTAAAAGTTGAAACTCTTCGTGTTTATTTTTCAACAAAAAATGTGTAAAAATAAGCCCCTTCCTTCGTACCATTGCTCTATTTCATTACTCTTGCGTAAATAAAAGTAAGTGATAAGTAAGATATAGAATATTTTTTTGTTTTATAATATATTTTTTTATTCAGTAGTATTAAATTCAAATTGTAGTTATGTGAAAACATATGTTTACTCAGGTAGCTTATTATCACTTTAAGCTTTAATTCATTTAAGAAAATGATAATTAATTTTATAATTAATTTATAAAAAATAATTGAATTAATGTAATCACTTCTAAGAAAATAAAAAAATTATAATAGAAATTGAAAACTTTTAAGTTAAACTTTCCAGCTTACTAATAATTGTATTGATTTTTTTTTTTATACTATTGATGTTTTTTTTTTTTTTTGCCTCGAACTTCTTATTTTAAATCACGTTGATTTAGTTCAGTGATACCAAATCTTCTTCCGTGAATGAAATTACACATTTCATGTTCACCATTACACATTTTCGTGTAATTTTGCACATTTTTTGTCATATTTTAAATTTTTACACATTTTAAGTTTAACATTACAATTTTTTGTGCAGTAATTTAAACTTTTTTTGTGTAAATTTAAATTTTGCTCAACTTTCTGTTCAAAAATAAACAATTTCTGGTTATTTTCATTAAATGACACCAAAAGATAATTATTTTAGGCAACAACAGAAAATTCAACAAAAATTTACGGTCATTTTGATAGTAAATTTCAACAAATAGTTTAGAGTGTAGTCTCATAACTTGTGATGTTGAGTTATGCGCTACGGCCATTGTTCGAGATTTCGAACAGCTAACTTTGAACGCTCCGAAACTTTTCTTTTTGTACTGGATGCATCTGTTACTTTATCAAAACACTTCTATGTACCTTTTCCTTCAAAAATAATATACTTTTGAAAAAATATTTGTTTTCTAATATGTCTTATTTTCCCTTTTGAAAATTCGTGAGGTTTTTTTCAACACCCTCTCGTAACACCCATGAAGAGGAGGGGGTGGACAATGTTATAATTTTCTGATAGCCAACAAAATTTCCTATAAAACTGAATCATTGCATTTTGCATCCCGTAGAAAATGACTTCGTCATAGAAAGAAATTGTGTTGAAAATAGCAAAAATTACTGTTCGAAAACTCGAACAGCGGCACAAAATGGTTTAAAAACAAAACCAGAAATGCTTTTTTTATTTTATTGTGTTTTAAAATTTGTGGAAAAGTTGTTACTTTTTTTAAAGAATTTTGTTAAAAAATTGCTAATTTTCGCTAAAACATGCTACAGAAAAGTACAGTAAAGTCTTTATTATTGAATTTCGAAAAACCAAATTTTCGGAACATGTTCAGAAAGTGTTGATGTCAGACATACTAAAACTAAAAAAAAACACAAAAATCCTTTTTTTTGTTATTGCTTCTCAAAGTTTTGTTTTTATATATCTAGAATCTGTCCTTAGTTACACAAATTTTTTTTTAAATTTGCTCTTAATTAAAAGATTTTTGCTACAACACATAAAATAGATATAAGTTAATTTTTTTTTACATCTTTTTTATACTAAAATTTACGCCTTATTAAAAAATATGCAGTGTTAAATTGTAAAAAGGAAAATTTCATCATATTTTCAAGTCAACTTTTAAAGAGTGGCATGTCCGTAATTGAAAAGATATTGCAAAATCCTCTTACATGAAGAATATTAATACTCTAAACTTTTATTCTGCATATTTAGATTTATAAATTTTTGACTTTTTTTTTTAAGATATTTTTGTCCGCACTCGTTACACTGTGTCCTCTGATTTGATTATGGAAAACATGAATGGAGACGTTGATTTTTCCATAAAAATCCTTTTTTCTGACGAAGTAAAATTGACGCATTAGGGGATTTGAAAATCCGCGAATGATTCAGGATATGTCAACACATTTGAATCTGCGAATAATTCATAATATACCAATTCACTCGCAACGACTTTTTTAGTTCGGATTGTGACCCGGAGTCTTCATATGGCCATCATTTTTCGAAAATGACGATGGAGAAGAGCCGTTACAGTCAATTAAGTGCTATACACAGACATGATAAAACAATGTTTAAGGTCGGAGATGGAGTATACGGTGCAGACGACTTTTTTTTTCAACAGGATACCTACTGTACTATACCATGCCATACAAGTCGCGAAATAATCGAGTTATTTCGCAAGCATTTCCCAGATCGGATAGTTTCTGATTTTGTAGACACAAACTGGGCAACAAGATCTTGCGATTTAACACTGTAAGACTTATTTCTGTGGGATTTTATTAAGAGAAAGGTCTATATATTGTTTTTTATACATAATCTCCATATGTCTACTTTATGAACCAATACAAATTCAAGAGACATCCCAAAAATTCTGGGTTTTCTTCAAAACACAAGCTCTATACCTTTTGTTGACAGACCTTTAAAGACAGTGTACTCGGTACTAAAAAGTTTACCTTACTTCATACATATAATTTATTTTTTATTTATTAACAAATAGAGAGTTCTTAAATAGTTCATAATAGCGAAATAATAATAAAGAATTATAGAATATAATAGAATAGAATAGAAAATTTAAAATGTTCTTTAATTTCAATAGATAACCAGATGTATTAAATTTTGTTTAATAATGAATTCAGTAAAAACGGTAAAGAAAAAATGGCATTAAACTGCCTTATAAAACGATCAGGATGCACGATCAGTTATGTTCGTAATTCATTGAAGCAAAATAAAGGGCCATAACAATGAAATTTTGGGTTAACTTAAAACATACTAAATAACAAAATTCAGATTTGACAGAAATGACATTTGTTTTGTATGAATTTGAGTAAAAATAAATGGCAATCGCTGTAGTTTAAACAAATAAAAGGTTATTATGTGTCTAACTGTACTTTATTAATTCCAATAACTCACTGGCAATAACTGAAGAACATAAAGAATAAAGAACATAAAGAAACACAACAAATAGCTGGAATCAAAAGATATACGAACTGGTCTATAACGGGCCAAATGAGGCTTTTTGCTCCAGTTATTAACATATTATTACGGTTTGATACAGTTTCCATTTTTAATAGTTTTTTTGTGAATTTATTTTATTTCCGCATATATTAGCAGACAATTAAACAGAGACTTTTTCACAATAGACTTAATTTTAGGCCAGACTAAGTTAAATATTCGAAATGTAGGGCTATTAAATCAACAAAGTTTTTTTTTTTTTTTGGAGTCGTTAAATTAATTCTTTTTTAAAAAATATTTCATATTAAATTCAATATCAAAAGTGAGTGTGGCGTATAAAAATCAGAAAAATATTTCATTTTAAGGCAATAAAAACCAAATTATATCGGAATGGCTCAAAGCGATAAATTGATTGAATAACAAAAGCAAAAATGGAATTTGTTAAAAAATTTTATTTATGAAAAATAAAAAATAATAAAAAAAAGCTCAGCAAATAAGAAGATTTTGTTTATGACTTTTGCATAATTAAGTAATTATTTGGTTTACGACTTTTTTTATTAAGCCATAAAATGGCGCCATTATTGCTTTTAAGCTGGCTGATTTGTGAAATCTCTATTCGTTTCAAGAGTTTTTCAACAAAGACAATATATATTTAATGACTTTGATGTTTTGGATATTGAAAGGCGTTATTAAGATAACACGCTGTATTGAGAGACACTAATTAAGATCTAAACTGGGTTGGTTTTTATATAAGCAGCGCGGCAATAAAAGTTGCCATAACGGAGTTTTAATTTGTTATGCATTTCAAATTAAAGTTAAAATTAACTAATTTTGAACTTGAAGATTAGCTGTGGTCGAAAACCTTTACGACTTGATCGAATTATTTCTGGATTCTTAGCTCAACACAGCTGTTGCTTGCCACAGCTCATGCTATTGCTCTGACTCTTGCTCGCTACTACTTAATTCTGTCTTATTCCAAAAGCTGTTCGGCAGCATTTTTATAATATTTCAAATATATTGTATGAACAGCTGTCTTATGTTTACACCATGAAAAATACATTTGATAAAATTTACGCTCCAACTCTCTCATCATTAAGCTCATAGTATTTATATCTCTTGCCCATGCGCGGTATATTATTTTTATTATTTATCTCCAAGCTCTCTGGCATTTTGATTATTATTCTCATTGGAGCTGCGCAGAATTGTGTTAAAATATTTTTATTCTCTCGAATATTGCTTTTGGTTATATTAAAATATTTGTCTTCTCTCTAATTTTGCTGTTGGTTGTATTAAATTATTTCTATTCTCTTGCATTTTGCTGTTGGTTGTATTAAAAAATGTGTTTCCTCTCGCATTTGCTTTTGACACTCAAAACTTGTGATTTCTCCTTGAATTTTTTCACAAATACAAGCACAATGATTTTTTTTTTTCTTCTGTCTCTCTCTCCAACAACTAACACATCACTGAAATTTGTAAACAGTTATGGCGGTCGCACTGCCATTACAACAAGAAAAAAAAAAGAAACAAAACAACAACAATAAAAAATGGCCATAATGGCTTCACACTTCCATAAACACAACATGTCAGCCATCATCCAATGAGCGGAATTGTAAACAAGTTGTAAATTAAGCCACCTATGAAGTAGCAGAAATAGTAGCAACAAAGTGTAGTAGAGCGTAACGCAGCAGATTATATCGTCCTTTTGACACTCAATAAAGCCGCTTTCGAAATTTCGAAAAATACAATTTATTGAGTGTTGGAATTGATTCGAAGTATTATTATTTTGCCTGAAAAATTTTTTTATTTCAAATTAAATTAAAAAAAAACATACATATGTTTTAAAGCAAACATGCACACGTAGTTGCCCGTATGGACCGCATGGCCCTTCATACAAATTTTTTTCTATCTTAATTTTGTCTTTGCGATGAGCCAACATCAAGGAACACCTGCAAAAAACAACAACACACACCGCCCTCGTTCAGTGTTCAGCACATTTTCCAGAGAACTTTTCAAAAGCAAATGCATGCAAAATAAAAACGCACACTCGATGATGTCGATACTCAAGCTGATTGTCCCGTTACTTGTGTGTCCAGTAGTTTTTCATGCAAGCATTGTTATTGTAATAAAAAATAAGTCTTGTAATGTTTTGTTTTTGTTTTGTTTGATTTTTTTTCTCAAAAGCAACGATGAGCAACGTTTTGTGTTTGTTTTTTTTGTTTTTTTTTAAGCATTGGCCCGCGCTTAACATTTCTTAAAACAGTGGTTAAAGTAATTGTTCATTGTTAGCCCTTCCTTTTTCCATCTTTCGGCCAAGAGAAATATATCACTTCAGGAAAATGCCTCATCACTAGATATATATCAATGAACTAGCCTATTTTTTGCAATCTTCGTAAGGGTTGTCCATAAGCCACTTGACCGATTTTCGGGCTTTTTCTAAACCCCTCGAGGCTTTAATCAGTGCATTTCAGAATCTTACCCCCCTCCCCCCTTTTTCCTATAAAGTGACGTGACATATGAAATAAAAAATTAATTCATTGAAACATGTTTTATTATGTTGACCATCTCCAGTATTTTCAGTAGTATTACTGACTAGTATGACTAAATAAAGTTAAGGAGCAAAATATAAGAATCAAGTGCCTAAAACAAGCAAAGAAAAATAACGCACTTACACTGCGACGGTCAATAGTTAACCGTCAATTTAGACGTTCAAAAACATGAAGATGTAAGGATGAAAATGTTTTCAAATGATGGAGTGTTATTAATTAAAATTATTTTAGTTTTTCTTTTAATTTTTGTTTGCATTACAATTTCTAATCCCCCCCCCCCACAATTATCATTACATCATTTTAAAACCTTTTCATCCGCATAAATTGATAACGTATTTTATAGACCCTCCCTAAGCTACTGCCTTGCTTGAGTCAACGACCGAAACACCGAAAGACTTCTCATTTAAACATCTTCAAGTATATTTTGACCGGTTCTACGATATTGTCATGCTGCAAAATAACTTTTTCGTGTCTTGTGAAGTATTCCCGCAATTTTTACATCAATGCACGGCTTAAAGGGAGGTTGTAGTAGAAACGTAACGTAATTGTAGGATTTTTTTTTTTGAGTTAACGGAAGTCTTTTTTCAAAAAATCTTTTGTGGCATTTATTAACGTATATTTCAAGAACATTATACATTTTTTTCCATGAAAAATAAATAAAAATGGCTGCTGAAGGTCACGCTGATCGCGCGGCGATAGCCGATGTGCACTGTACACTCTACAGCCCTGCCAAGTGATCTAAAACGAAAAAAAACAAAAATATTGTTTACCTAGATGAAATTTGGGGGGCATTGTAGATTTCCGATCTTAATAAAACCCTTTAAAAAAAATGGCCACCCTTTGGAAAAAACCCTGTTTTTCCTGCTTTTTCTTTTGCTTCAACATTAAAAAAATAATGATTATTATTTTTTTTGGAAAGAAAACGCTTCCTGAAGGGCCGTTAAATTTAATAAGCTTTAATTTGAGCAGTTAAACATAGAAATCGGTCAAATCGTTGAAGCGGAATCGTGTACAGTGTGGAAAAAAAGGAGTTTATACCTTATAACACGTTTATACCTGTTTTTCGGCAGACGCACTCTCTCGTCTTATATGCTATGACTCGTAAAATAAATTAAATAGGGAAATATCCTTTTGACTACATATTTTCAAGATCCTAAAGATGAAATTAAAGCAAAAAACAAAAATTTTCCGTCGATTTCCACTAGAACATCCCCTTGAGCCCATAGTTTGTAGTCATTAGCAATCCCAGTTGTTATTTTATTCGGCCTGAACAGCTGTTCACAGCATAGTAGCTTACATACTTCTGATGTCTGCAAATACAGAGCATCAGTTTGGATCCATACCTTCACTAGGCTGTCCCAAAAAAAATTTGTTTTCTGCTCAAGCTTTTTTTGATAGCGTATGGAGTAAAGTATTTTTGAGATTTTTTTGAGATTTTTTGGAAGAGGTTTAGAGGTTGCGTTTTTTATTGTTGAAGTTTATGGAGAAGCATAGTTGTTGCAATATATGTTTTTTAATTACTCGACCAGCTTATTATTTGAGTTATTTACACCTTGCATGCTTTCTCCCAGCTGTTTGAAAGGGCAGGGGCCGAATCGCCGCATCCGTGAACGTAACAGCTTTCATATGAGAAAAAATTAATCGTATGAGAATCTCATGAGATACGATATTAATCTCATGAGGTTCTCATACGGTTAATTTTTTCTCATACGAAAGCCGTTACGTCACGGATGCGGCGATTTGGCCCCAGGCTTACACGATGCATATTTTTAGCAATTTCATAGTCGATGCACCAACCAAAGATTTAACGATACAACCAACGGTTACAAAGCTTTAAAGGCTATAACTTTAGAACGGCAAGAGTTAAATCAACAATTTTTTTTAATTGTTCAAAATTTTACCATAGTTCAAAGTGCATCATTACTTTTTTTCATTTTGATGAAATTTTTACAATCTATGAAGCGTTTTTTAAAAAATTTTCTCAAACATCACGAAAAAATAATATATAGTACACCAAAATGTCCAAAAACATAGCCAACACTTCGATTATATGTACATTAAAGTAAAGTATGGATATTTGTCTTTCAACATGATGACTCAAAATCTTAAAAAAAGTCTATTATTGACCAACTTATGCTTGAAATTAAAGAAATCTTCGAAAAACCTAATTTTAAGGGAAAATCCGATTAGCGCGACCTCAAAACCTCTTCCAAGAAATCCGAAAACAATCTCAAAAATACTTTACCCTATAAGCTTTCAAACAAATGTTGAGCAACTATGAAATTTGAAAACAAATTTTCATTTGGGACAGCTTAACCTTCACCGCTGGTATTATTGGTTGGCGGGATGTCATTTTACGTAATAGAATTGCATTCTTAATGGCATTCCACGTAGTGGAACCAGTTTTCATTAATTTTGATAATTCTTTGCCAAAATCACTTCAATTCTCCCTTTGAATTAGTTTAAAGAGATTAAAACTTATGGCTAAAACGCAATACTGCGTTAGGTCGGTCGGCCTTTGACAGCTAGACTAGAAACAATGGGTTCTTATGAAGCAACACTAAATTCGACCTCATACTTTGCGTCGACCTCATCCCGTAAAAAACTATTGTAGTTGTAAAGTACGATCAACGCAATGAGTAGAGACATGTTCGACTAGCTCGTGCGTTTGACATTCCATATTAACGCTGGGTTGCATTTTCGTTGAGAAATGCTAAAATGTGGGTATTCTTGGATTCCGATGGAAAACTAAGATTTTCATAGGATTTTCGTGGGAATTTATATTTTGTTGCGAGTTTTTTTTTAAATTGATAAAATGTTTAAGTTAACATGCTGCTTAAGTAGTATAATAATGATTTTGATGAATTTAGCATGATATTAATATTATTCAATTGTATATTCTATTAAAATTTATGCAGTTTTTAGTATATTATAAATAATATGATTAGGGTATTCATGCAAAATGGCAAACTTATATATTGGGCAATTTTATATTTTAATGAGGTTGGTTGAGGACGAATACCCTTAATATCAGTGTTTGAATAATATAACACACAAAGGAATGTTGTATTTTTACTTTGAAAAAATAATAGTATATTTTTAATAACATAATAATTTTTACCAACATAATAAGTTGGGTAAATTTTTTAATAAAAGAACAGTAATAATAATAATAATAAATGGCAATAATTTTGACAAAAGCAAGAAAAATAATGACATCAAGCAATAACATTTTATAAAAAAAACGATATACATATATATATATGTAAATCGATATACATGTATATATATATATGCCATAAAAACGGAAATTGTGTTTTCAGAAATTTCATTTTAATTTAATTTCACATTTTATCATTAAATTGGAAAACGTTCATTTATTTTGAAGCTTCTAGTCTGAATTTTCACATTAATAAGTGACATTTTTCATTATTTCGCAGATAAAATAATTTAAAAAAAAAGATCTTACAAGGAAAGGTTCCCAAGTGTCAGACGCCGATTTTAATGATTTTCGGATTATGTGTTAGAGGATGAAATTCTAAGGTTGACGTATTTTTTTATATGTGCTCAATTGAATGTTAAGGGTTTCAAAATGGCGTTTCAAAATCAGCAAAAATTTGGTTTTTTTACCATAACTCTGTAAATGTATGCAAAAGCGTTTGCTCATTGTGTTAATATATAGTATTTTTCATTTATAAAAATTGGGTTTAACTGTGGCATGGGGCAAACAAGTAAAAGCACAAATTTTTTATCGAAACCTTACTAATTATGAGCTTTTATGATAATTTATCTATATATTCGAAAAGATCGTGAAAAACCAAAATTTTGATACCCATATTGTGTACTTTATCTGTAAAAACAAACAAAATGCTAAGTTATTAGTACATTTTGAGAAAAAAAAAACCCATTACAAAAGCTTAAAAATTTAAAAAAGGGTAACTTTTAAAATTGTTTGCGCTCAAATACAAATTAATATGAAATAATTTCGTTTAGGTGATACCATGATATCGACTAAAAACTGTTGAAAATTGCAACAACGAAATTGCAATAACTATTAAATCAACAAATTGGATGCCGTTATTTGCGTCTTTTTAATACCTTTCGTTTGATACCAAATTTGTATGTGTTTTTATGGTAAATAGCAGAGTTATGGTAAAAAAACCAAAGTCAACCTTGGAATTTCATCCTCTAACACATATCCGAAAATCATTCAAATCGGCGTCTGACACTTGGGAACCTTTCCTTGTTAGCTTTATAAAGTAGGGTTTATGGTTCTTAATGATTTTATGACAATATCTTTTAATTTTTCATTGATTAAAATTATAATTGCATGATTTCGGGAAAACAGGACGTTTTGTGGGATTTTTAGTATAGCTGCTTTTATTGGCATCACCAAAATGACAGACGCACGATCTGTCAACGCAAAATTGAGTTTTGCAAAGTTTGAGGTCGTCCGTTTTGACAGCTTATATCGTAAAGTTTTTACAACGCACACCAAAGTACGGTCAAAGGCCGACCGACCTAACGCAGTATTGCGTTTTAGCTATTAAAAACAAAAAAAAAAAACAACTTTCAACGTCCATCGGCTTCAATCGGTATGGGACCCCATTTCCTTACCGTTAACCGGTATGGGACCCCATTTCCTTGAGTTAACATATCAACTCCCAACAATTCATACAATACTTAAAGTGCTTACATGGGTCTTCAATTCGTAATGTCCTCAATTTTCATCTGTGAACTCCAGGTAGTTTCTTGGCATTCAAGTCCAAACTACAACTTTTAAAACGTGCAATTCACTTCCGATACAGACGCTGCAACTGACGCTGTTTATTTTTCAGGGTGGATAGAGCACATTAAAAAGTGCGTGGACCATTCGATGGACCAATTTTCAAACCGTAAGTTCCAGCTGACGAAGAAGTTTTTTTCAAATGAAATCAGTTTTTCTGATCGGTCGTCATTTTTCTGCGAACAACGGCCTCAGAAAGTAAATTATGCCAAGTAATTTGTATGAGAGCTCCCATAAGGAGTGATCGGAGGGAATAGGTCCCTAAGGGAAAAATTTTCCTTTCACAATAGTAATGGGGGGTCGGTCATACATATTAACCCTCTCCGACCATCCCTTAAAGCCCTCATGTTCTGGGGTAGGGAATAAATACCCCAAAATTATAAAAGTTGTATCGGAGCTCCCTTAAGGAGTGGTCGGAGGGAATAGGTCCCTAAGGAAAATTTTCCTCTTGCAAGAGTAATGGGGGTCGGTCCTACAAATGAACCCTAATAAAATATTTTAATTTTGCATTAAATGATGTAATGTAATTAATTAATCGAGAACACATTAGTGGAGTTAGATTAATGTATATTTCTACAAAGCAGATAAGAGTTTTATCTTCGGTTGTGTGAGAAATGGAAGGAAGTGCCGAATGGTATCCAAAAACTTCATTGTATATCATCTGACGAAAATTTAAAAATAAAAGCATTTCGAACCGTACTTTCTTTAAAAATAAATATTTTTTAAAATACAATAAACCACCGGTAATCCGGCCCCTGTCTAATCCGGCACCCCCTGTAATCCGACGTGTCTATTATTATTGAATATTCTATTGACAATCTTCGCTAATGTAATGATGATTGATTTATATTATGATTTTTATTCATAATTTTTGATTGATTTAGTATGTACACTGGCGTCCGTGACGTAGTTGGTTAAAGTGCGTGGCCGCTATGTCAACGAACCTGGAGACCCAGGTTCGAACCCCAGCAGCGACAGAAAATTATTTGAATTAAAATAATTTTTCTGTACGGCCGCCACCTCTCTGCAGACAATGTCAAGCCTCAGAGAGTAATCAAAATGCCATGTAAAGCTTCTTGAGAACAAGAACATTTCGTTCATCGCCGTTCGGAGTCGTCGTTAAGCCTGTAGGTCCATTTCTCGGTCAACTGTGGACAAACTTAATAACACGCAGAACACAATTGATCATAAGAAGCTAGGTCAAAGTCCTTTCAAGGGCTGAAATTACCAGTTATTTATTTTTTATTTTTTAGTATGTACACTAAGAAAAAAAATATTAAATTTATCCAAAAACTTTTTTAATTTATCCAAAAAGCGAGTCATTTTTGCACCAATAACGCATTTACTTAAATCGACTACGTTAATATTTAAAATTTATTTAAATACTTTTTTAATTAAATAAAATATTAAAATACTGAAACAGAATTAATAAAAACTATATTAAAATTTTTTTATTTATTTTATAATATAAACGCATTTTACTATATAAACGCATTTTTTTAAACATCTTTCAAATATTTACTATTTGAAAATAAAACTATCGCATTTAAAGAAAATTTATATAAAAATATTGAAATTAAAAACAAATATATTTGATTATTTCCCACGAGATGCGTATCAAATGCCAATTTTTGACAGTTGTTATGGCAAAATAGTACAATAGTGTCAAAATAGTACAAACAAGAGCAAGAAACATTGGAAAATAAAATACCAAAAATATGCAGGCAAATGATAGCCGGTGCAACACATTTTTGAGAAAACGTCCGGTTGTCACTCAAACCTTACACAATTTCATTTTGTGATTATCAATTGCACTCACAAAGACTCTTGGCCAAACATGCGGCTATATTACCCTTGCAACAATAACTAAATGAGAATTATAAGAACTAAGGTTGCAACTGCAAGAAATAAACTGCAGGAACAGAGTGCGATGCTGTTGCTGCTTGCAGGAATATGTGTGTACGTGTGCGATGCTGTTGCTGCTTGCTTGTATGGAATATGTGTGTGCGTGTGTGGTTTAAAGAGAATTCAAATACGGGAAAAACGAGTCGTTAGGAAAACATTTGATTTATTCACGTAAATATTTCAATAAAATGTATACTGAGGCGTGGATAATGCTCATATGCGTAATTTCTCTTAGTGTACATTTGTATGTAGAGTTATTATGTTTTGTAAGTTCTATAGCATAAAATGAAAGTGAAAATTTTTTGTGTCCGCAAAACTCCAAAAGTACTGGTCCGATTTTTTTGAAATAAGTTTTAAAATATCACATTTGTGCTACAAAAGGTTCATTGGTTACTTTCTTTACGAAATTTCAATAATAAGTATCTTTAATTAAAGTGTTAAGTTTTTTAAAAAATCATCCATAATGCCATGTATTACTTGATCGTTAGCTTTTCATGCGTTTGTGCTGCGAGAGCCTCAATAAACTGCATGTTGCTCTCTACTATACTCTTTTTGTTCTCAGCAAGCACAAAACAAACAAACAAATACATATACATACATACTTTGCTGCGCTTAAAGCTAATTGGATCGAAGTACATTCTAATATGTTCAAAGTAGTTTTGATGTAGAGAATTAATCTAACACAGTTTTGTTAAAAGGGGTTTCACTGACCATCTTTAGCATGTTGAGGATTTTTTTGATGAGAATGAGATTCAATCCGACTTGATGTATGTATGTATGTACGTATGTTTATTTGTTTCGCTGCATGCAACTTTTCTACACATGTTTTCACGGTGGTTTTCCTGTTATTTATAAATGAACAAAAGGAACAAACGGCTAACTTTTTACGTTATAGAATTGACATTGTGTCATTCAATAATTTTTTTTATAAATAAACAAGAGAACTGGGACGGACATAGATAAAGGGGTTATGGCTTCGACCACACAAGTCAAATTTTTGATATTGAATAGCTTTGGAACTAAACGTCGCATGACAATTAAACTCAGCATGGAGTCACTAATTGCCAAAGTCTTTTTACTGGAAAACTGATATGTGCATTAGAAAAGGGGGTGTAGCCCGATTCTCTATACAGAATAGCTATGGAAGCTAAGATCACAGGACATTGAAACTCATAATGGAATTGTCACCTGGGAGTGATGTTCTGCTAACGGGCAGTTACAGTTTCCCAGTACATGAGCGTGGTGTCAGACTAAGGGACTAATAAAAGTTTTGAATTTACTTATTATTTCCAATATACTTGCCGGGTGCAGCAACGCGCGCCGGGTATCGCTAGTTTTATAATAAAACGTAAGCTCTCTATTGTGTTGTTTAATTTTCAAAATTTGACATACATACATAACATAACATATAGAATCTTATCATTGGATCTGTAACTTGTCGGATTACAGGGTACTATTTTGTAAAAAAATCCGGACTATAGGGGTCTTAGGCAGTACTCTATAATTTGCCAAATTCGATAGTTCAAGACTGCTCTGCAAAGCATTTGTCGGATAACCGGGTGTCCACTGTAATAGAAATAACATTTTAAGACAGCAACTTTTTAATTTCAAATTACACTGTTCTACAAATATTTTTTTATTTAATATACAAGAGCTCCATTTACAATTCTGTAAATGCAGAAAATCAGCATATATTGACACTTAATGAAATATATGCATGAGATGTCTTGTACAGTTTTCGTGTAGAACAGTGTAATTAATGACCCGAATCAAAATTTACGTTTTTTTTTTATATATAATAAAATCCAAAAATCAAAATAATATGAAGAATTTATTGAGTATACAGTAGACGTCCAATATAACGAATGGTTTCTTGTCCAGCCTTTTCGTTAAATCGAAAAATTCGTTATATCGAATGAATATTTTAAACAAAGAAATATATAGGCCTATTACGGTTCACAACACAACAGTCATTTGTGTCTTCAATGTGTGAATTGCTATTACGGTAGACAACAATACAATTGAATACATTCCACTGTTGTCTGTCAGCAATACTGTATTTTCAAAAAACTTATTATGATACACAACAGTTGTGCTTTGTTTGTCTTGTTATATTTCAAATTTTTAAGATAGTTTGCTTGGTGTTGTGTAGAAGAAGCAAAATGGATTCAGCTAAGTAAGTTAAATTAAAACTTAATTTAAAATTATATTTTTGTTAGTAATAATGTTTAAAATATTTCTCAGAAAATTGACAATATCCAACAAAAGCCAAATACGGCTCCTTGTGGAGAAAATGGAGCAGAATCCAGAAATTGCTCGAGGACAGCGACCCTTCGGACAAACCAAGCAGTCCAATGATGATTTTTGGGAGCAGTTGAGCAACGAGCTCAATAGTGAAGGACCTCCAGTTCGCAAGAGGCAGGACTGGCAACGCGTAAGTTCCAATAAGAACCATTTTTGCGAGCATTTCTTCATCCCTTTTTCAATAGGTGTGGACAAACTATAAACAAAATTTGCGGCGAAAAATGAGCAACAACCGCCAGAATGTCCAAGCAACCGGAGGAGGACCTTCCGAAAAGGTGCCTCTGACAATGCTGGAGACAACAGTTGCGGATTTGCTCAATACTAGAGCGGCTGTTTGTCCTGCTGGACAAACTTTTGGGGTGAGCATTGAGAATAAGCCCGACGAGGAAAATGCACCTCCACCAACATCACCAACACCAACATCACCAACACCGCTACCTCCACCATCGCAAAGATCGCGTACTCAAGTTGGCAAACGTGAAAAAATTTATGCAATTCAAGAGCAAACAAAAAACCAGTTACAAATTATAAAAAAATTGGAAGCTATAAAGAAGTGCTGCCATCAAAACCACCAAACTAATAAGCAAATACTGAAAATAAAAAAACAAAAACTCCTTCTCTTAAAAAACAAAGAAGAGGACGAGGCGAAGATACGCAAGTTGGACATAAAGCTAAAGCAAAAAAAATTGCTCAATGCTCAGGCGAGACATTTTTAAGATGTTCCTTTGGTCGATCCTCCTTTTTTTACTTACTATTTGTTATTTAATGTTTTATTTTAATTTATTACTAATGTCACGAAGAGTTACTTACTTGGAGTACCTTAGTTTTTGAAATAAAAATAATTTTTTATTAAAATCAATTTTTTATTGCTATACTAGCTGGTACCCGATGCGTTGCTGTCGCGGCGGAAATAATTTCTTTCTCAATCTCTATCTCTATCAACAATTCCCACGGAAATGACCTTTTTCCCGAAGTTCCATAAATTAAATACCACCAAAATTACCACGGCAAAAGTAAACAAAAAACTCCCACCACAATTAAAAAATATCACGCTGAATTAAAAAATACCATGGGAATTCCCAACAAAAAAAAAAATTCCCAAGGGTACTTAAAAATTACCACGAATGTGATTTTTCCCACATAACTGGCAACCTTGATCTCTATCTCCATCTCTATCTATATTTCTATCTCTATCTCAATCTCTGTCTCTAACCCGGCGGCCACACGTGACAGTTTTGTCATGACAATAACAATACACTCACACTTTTTCACCAATACAAGCAAGCTCTGGCAATTGCGAATCTATTGCCAGGCAGTTGTCAGCATGACAATAGGCTGGCAATAACATTGGCAATAATTTGACGTTTGTATTGAAATTGACGTAAATAATCGTGGTTGGTGCACAAAAAAAAAATGGAAAATGTTGCGATTTCATTCATCTTAAATTATGCCAAAAATTTTAGGCTGGAGATGGTTACAGCGACACAGAAAAATTATAAATATAATGAAATAACATTAATTGTCATGCTATTGCCATGCTTTTATCAGGCCACCTACGTCACAATCGACAATTGCTTGGCTGCCGACAATAATTTGACAGAATATACGTATTCTCAATTGTCATGGCAATACTATCTCGTGTGGCCGCAGCGTTAGTGGAACGACTCGTAAAAATTGAGGTCGAAAACCAAATTCCTAGGCTAAGTTTCGATATCGCATATTTGGGTTGTATAGGAGATGCCACGCCCTTTTATGCAATTGAAATCAAACAAAGCCTATACTTTGGCGGAATTGCAAACAATTTGTTGACAAAATTGTTTTGCAATTGGATGATAGGTCTTTCACCGCATAAAGGACGAACAAACATACAAACAAACAAAGAAACAAACAAATTTTAATTTGTATATAATAAATTTTTATTTATATACTAGGCAGAATGGATCTGCGAATTATTGCAGGCACAGAAACGCGCTCGTTTTCGATTCCAATGTCTGTAATTTCTTCTATCTCTCTTGTGTTTTCTGACAAATCGGTGTCGTATTGCACCTTAAAGTGCTGGCTGATATTATGGAGTGCACAGCATGCGTTTACAACTTTTGTTGCTTGCGCAGGTTTTAAGTGTAAACCCCTCATACATAAAAGGCACCTAAATTTGTTTTTTAGAACTCCAATTGTTCTTTCAATTATGTTCCTTGCCTTGCAGTGCTTGGTGTTGTATCGCGTTTCTGGAGTACCTGCGTCAGCCATTCGAAAGGGAGTCATTAAGTGCTCCTGTAGGGGATATCCGGCATCACCTGTAAGGAATTTGAATTTATTTTAATGCGCTCCGAATATTTTTCATAGTTTACACTCGAATGTCCTTACCTAAGATCCATTCGCTGGTCCCCAATGAGTCACAAATATGCGATTTATACGCTGAAAGATTCCATATAAAGGAATCATGTGATGCGCCGCCATGTCTGGCATCTACAAAACGTATATTTTGCTTGTAGTCACACACCTGTAAAATATGCAGTTATTTGTTTTGTAACTTTTGACATACATATATTTTGAACTCACCAGCATGACGTTGAGGCTTGTGAAGCCTTTCCTGTTCTGGAACATGTGACGAACACTTGCTGCTGGTGCAACGACTTGCACGTGCGTTCCATCGACGCAACCTACAACTCCTGGAAATCCATGCTTTGTAAAAAAAAACATTTTTGATGCTCGTTTTTCGTCATCTGTTTGGGCACTTCTTATCCATCGTCCGCAAATGTTAGCCTCAATGACTTCCAGCACTTCCTTTAGAGTCACTGAAACTGTGGACTGGGCCTGCCCGACCCAAAAATCGTTTCCAATGCTCTTTTGATAACTTCCATCGGCAAAGAAGCGCAGGGCAGCGGTTAGCTTCAATATTGGTGGGATTGCAGTTAGTTTTGTTCTTGCCTTGAACTTGTCTGCAACCGCATCCAACAGATACATAAACGCGTCTTTGTTTAATCTGAAATATTGAATGAATCTAAACAAAGAACAAATTAACTAAAAAGGGCCACTTTAATTGTATTTCCAACTTACGTTTTATCAGATAATTCCAATGGATTGGAGTGGTCCCGAAGCTGTCTCCTATCTCTGGCGAGGAGAATATCGTCTTCATCGTCACTTTCAAACAAATATGAGAACGAAATGTCCATTGCGTTATTATATTTTTTATTTGTTTTTCCAAATTGAAACAAAAACTGTCAGCTTGTTTATTTTTGATTTAATTTCTTTTTTTGACAAAATTCTACATACGTTCCACAATCAAGCATAACAACAACGTATTGCTGTGAACCTTAATAGCTTGAAATTGCTGTGTCTTCTTGACTGTTGTGTCTACTCATAGGAAGACACAGCAGTTTATTGTTGTGAACCGTAATAGGCCTAATAGTTTTTAGTAGTTCAGTTTTTATTTATATATTAATAAAATGTTTGCATATTTTGTTCTCTTTGTTTTTTAATTAATTTTTGAAAAAAACTTAACAAACTCGTTTGTTTCTTGATGCTTTCCATTGATTTTTTGTGTCTTTCCTCTTGAAGCTCTTGTAAGCCCATTGTAGTCCTTAAGTGTTCCACAGCATTTGTGTGGGATATTTTGGTTGTCATTTCAGCCACAGATTCTCCTTAGTTTAAAACTCTTTCGCTTACTTGCCATTGCTAAATATTTATTTATAAAGAATTTTAAACACGCGTGAAAAATGACAACTGACCTAAGCGCGTACTACTCATTTCTTTTTGCAGTCCAAAAAACGTAAATATGGATTCATAGGAATTTAAAACGGTACCAAGAACAAAAAATAAAGAGAATCTGTGTATACAGAATGGTGGCAGACGAGATTACAGCAACAGCTGATCAATTAAAATAGTTTCAACTCGAATTGATATCATTCGTTAAATCGAATATAAACAAAAAAATTGAATTCGTTATATAGAATAGTCAATGAAGAGATTTTGCCGTTCGTTATATTGGACATTTGTTAAATCGGGTATTCGTTATATTGGACATGTACTGTATTATAATGGAAAAGTATGTTATGTAACGTGTGTATCGTAACGTATCATATTTTGGTTTAAATAAAAATAACTAAAGTAGATATTTCAACGAAACAATTACGAATATATAGCAACATTATCCCAGATTATATTAAAAAAAAAAATTCATAAAAAATAGCGTGCACACTTCGCAGATTTTTTTCGTTTTTAATGATGGAGACAACACCCACTTCTATTTGAAAAACTCGACTGTTGGATGGGATTTAAACGTTTCACTGTTAATTTTATTTGTTTGTATAAAGTCCTGGAGCGATAAAGTGTTAAAGTCATAAAGAGTTAATTTATTTATTAGATCAATATGTAATTCCAGGAATACCATCAATTATAAGCGCGATATGCTTACAAATATGCCACAAAAAAAAAATCGAAATTTTCCGATTAATTTAATACTTTGCAAATGACCATTCCATTAAAGAATGGTGAAACATTTTTAAACTATTTTATCGAGGGTTAACTGAAGGTTACAATCATTTTTAAAATGCTCTCACTTATGAAGACATTTTTGAAGAGATTTTTTAAGTTTTTCGATTTTATCTTATGGAGGCTTTATATGAGGATCATGATTTTATTGAATACATCCGTAAGAGATTACATTAAAAATAAATCAAACAAATTATTGATTTATTTTATATATAATTTATATATTTTATAAAGAATTTATTAAACATTACTTAAGAAAGAACCACATTTGCAATTATTTAATATTTAATACAAATTTTAATATTTAAGAAAATAATTTAAAACAACAGTTTCTTATAAAATATTTACCGACGGCTGAATTAATAAAAAATTTATTCAAAATGTACTACTATTTTATAAAAAAAGTATCTATTTCATGGATTTTTACTACTAATCTTAGTGCTAATAAGTTCACGCTCACTCATCCCACCAGAGAACACTGCCGCTCACAACTGAGAAACCAAAAGCTACACAAATACACCAAAAGTAAATAAAGTGCACTTTAGGTATTGGTAAAAACCAAACACAAAGCATGAGTTAGCGAATGCAACACTGTAGTATAATGTGCGCTCACCGACCAGTGAGAGCAACTTCAAGAGTTCTTGAAAACTCTGAGTAACGCAAAATTAATGAAAACCCATGCTCTCTGCATACACTAAGGGCAGCTACTAAATAAAGTTTAATAGTGGGCGCGAGCGCATTAAATACAGGCAGGCAAACAATAGCAACAATAACAAAAACAACACACTTGTTGAAAAGAAAAGTGCAAGCAAACAAAAAGAGTACAACTAACAAAATACTGCTAATGTGACTACTTTTTGATTGTTGTTGTTGTTGTTGTTGTTGTTGTTGTTGTTGTTGTTGTTGTCGTTGAGGTTATTGTTGTAGATGTTGTTAATGCAGTTGATGTGGTTTTTACTCAGCTGCTGCTGCTGCTGGTGCTGTTGTTGCTGCTGCTTGTACAAATAGAGGGAAAAACTAGTGCTTGAGCAAAAAAGAGCACAACACTACTACTATTAGTACTATTTTTGTTGTTGTTGTTTTTGTTGCTCTTCTGCTACTACTTCTACTACCACCAATGCACGATGGGGCATGTTTTTTGAGTGTTTTTAGTCGAACTTTGTTATTTCAAGTAAAAAGTACGTTCGACAAATGCGGACGGTTGAAAATTAATTTAAAAAAAAAAAAAAAATTATGAAAACGAAAAAAAGAAATAAATAAACGTGCGATTATTTAAATTTCAGATTTAAGTGGAACAAGAAAACCAAAAGAAAAACACCAAAAATAGTTACAATTAATCCAAAAAGAGTGACATATGCGGGAAGAGTAAAAAGAGAATATTGAAAAAAAAGTTAAAAATTCAAAATATTGCAAAAAATAAGTGCGTTCCAGAACAATTTTTTTTTTTAATTTAATGTCCAAAATTTGAAAAGTTTTTAAAGTGCCAGAGAACAACAATTTTTTGACAGTGATGGTGAGAGAAGTTTTGAATTTTTTGCAAAACAAAAAACGTCTATGAAACACAAACAAAACCCTTCGCCCAAAAAGCTGACAATTTTTTGAGAAAAATATTTGAAAATTACAATTCATTCAATTCGATGCTTCAAATAAAACGTTAAGGTAAAAAGTTGCTATAAAGACTGTCACTTTATGTTAAAAAGTTGCTATAAAACTGAAATTTTTACTTTGTTGGAAGAATTGTTGCTCAAGCAACAATGTTGATAAAGTCATAGAACGTTAAAATGATATATATTCATATATAATTACAACATAAACAACAACAACAACAGCTACAACAAAAACAACAACAACAACAGATTGTTAACTAACAGATATAATACCATATTTAAAAAATTTGCTTAACCCCAGTTGAAAGTTACAAAAAATATTTAACAAAAAAACATCGAACAAATATGACGAGTCGTAATTAAAAGTAATTAAAGTTTACCTTATAATACAAAAATTAATTAACATAAATTAAAAAAAAACAACAACAACAAATTACAAGGAAACCAAGAAGGCCACAAAAAATAATTCAAAAATTAATTGCGCGCAAGTGTTTTGAAAGCACTATAAAATAAATTAGTGCAAATTAAATCAGCGTGTAAAACAACAACAACAACAACAACATCAAAAACAACAACAACAACAACAACAACACCAAGAACAACAACAAATGCCACAGCAACAGCAACACACAAGCAGTAAAAACGAGCTCAAGAAAAAACAACCACATTAATAAAAATAATACTGCAAATAAGAGCAGTTAGAAAAGAACGCCTCACCCCCCCTAGAAAAAAAATTAAACACCCACCCATTGAAGCAACACCGCAGCAACAACAACAACAACAACCAGCACAGCAACCTCTGTAAAACAACGTACACACTTAACGGTCTTTAGACGAGGCGCACACGCCGTCATATTAACCTCCATCTTGCACCAACGACCAAGACGTCGACATCAACAACGACAACGACGGCGGCGTCGACATCGAAGACACAAGCAACGACGTCGACATCCGTTGTACGTGCTTGCCATAAATTGTGCTTAAAATAACAACAACAACAACAACAACAACAACAACAACAACAACAACAACAACAACAACAACAACAACAACAACGGCAGCGTGAATTATGATTTATTAATAAAGTGCTTTTATTCTGTGTGCTTCGTGCGTCGCAAACGAAAAAAAAACACACAAACAACAACATTTTGTTCCACTGTGCAAAGCACATTAAAAAGTTGTAAAACCAAAAAAAAAAAAAAATTACAAAAAATTAAATATATTGTGTACATATATAAAAATTTATTACTTAATTACAAAACAAGGCAAGCGTGCACAGCCATAATTCTCAAAAGTGAATAATTATTATTTTATATTTTACTTCTGCTTAAGCTCTATGTGTGTGCGTGCGTTAGAGCGTAAAATTTGAAAAAGTAAAAAAAAGCCAAAAAAAAAAACAAGTAATATAATTGCCACATTTATTGCATGTTTAGTAAAAAGCTCATAAATAATAAGTGCGCACCAAAAAAAAAAACAAAAAAACCAACCAAACACCACAAAGTATTGCATCGAGTGTCGAATGTCGAATAGCATTGCGCATGCGCAACCTTCTACTGCTGCTTAAAGGCTGTAACTAATAATAATAATTTCAGCAATTTTCACAACTCTAGCTTTTCTCTGGATTACCGCTACAACATCACCAACATCAGCAGCATAGAACGTGGCAACCACTCTACTGCTTTAGGGTTGCCTTCGTTTCGATTTTTATTGGATATTTAGGGCTAACATCGCCAAAGCCTTCAAAGTGGATTTATCAAATTATAACAAGATGCTGCAGTCCAGCAACCAGTATTTGCGGCCGGACTATTTGGCGGCACCAACAGCGGTAAGTTTTTTTTTTTTTTTCAATAATTTTCAATTAAAATTTCTCGAAAAAATAATTAATTTGAGAAAACTTACAGTGTGGCTCACAGCTTATTTTATACAGTGCAAACTTTCAACTGTAAGGCTCTATAACAATCGAACTAACAGCAACATAATAACAAATGTGGCAGCATTTAAAAGATCTAGAAGTCTATTTAATTAGACTATGACACAAAAAAAAAACTCTTTTGGCAAAATAACAGCATGCCACTGTATATCACTAAAGTATATATTATATAAAAAAAACACAGGTGCGTCACTGGACACACGAGAGAAGCGAAGCATTTTTGCAAATTCATAGATTTGATAATTTAATAGCGTTTTTTCGATTAAAATAATTTTTAAATTCAAAACTTTAAAATAACAAAGTATATATATCATATACATATATTAACCCTCTTCGGCCCTCCCTTAAAGCCCCCTGTTCAGTTGTAGGGAATAAATATACAAAAATCATTAATTTTGTTACAATTTAATCAACTTACAGGTTGTTTATTTTTAACAATATTTATATCGACCTTTAGTAGGAAGTAGAAACAACATCTAATACACAATCCTTAGTGAATATTTCTTTTAGTTCGTTCGTTCTTTTAGTTCGTTCGTTCTTTTAGTTCGTTAGGTCTTTTAGTTCGCATGGACAAACCGAAGATTCAAACCATAGCTCGGTAAATTTAGTTATCTTTGCTCCAGTTCGTTTTGTTTGGTACTTTTTTCGGTTGGCTAGCCAATACACAGTCCTAGAATAGCCAACACACAATCCTGTCTTAAAGTAATAGATTATAGTGATTTGCTGAAACATAGCTTTAGCTTTAGTTGGCAACGCTGCGAACAAAGAGGTTGATCAAAGTTTCGTGGTCCGAGTTTTTAGCTATTTTTTTTAATTAAAACTGATTAAGATAAAATTAAATTTCAGTTTGAACCGATAGAATTTTATCATAAACCTTATAATAATAACAGACTATAATAATAAAAGTGAAATACTACTAAGAAAATATTAAAATGCCCCCAGAAAAATCGCGCATTAAAAGAGCTAATAAAGCAAATTGCTTTCAATGCAAGTTACGGGTGGAGACGAGTGATGAAGCAGTGCAATGTGACAAGTGTCAAAAAACTCTGCATGCTCAATGCAGCAAAATGGACAAGCGCCAACTAGAAGAGCTTATGAATAATGCAAGCCTAGAATATGTGTGTCATTTTTGCGAAAAATCAGAAAATACTTTAATTTCTACAGACTTAAATGAAATCAAGTTGAAATTGAGCCAGCTGGATGAAATTAATAAAACAATCCAATTCATGTCATCTCAATATGACTCTATTTTAAAAGGTGTGGCTTCTAACAAAAAAAAAATAGATATGGTACAAAAAGAAAATCGTGAGTTGCGTGAAGAAGTAGAGGAATTAAAAGTTTCTCTTAAATACTTAAATGATGAAAGAGTTCAAAATTACTGCATTATTCGAGGTGTCAATGTTATAAGTGAACAAACCACAGCTGCAGAAACTGTGATTGATATTTCGAAAAAAGTTGGTGCGAATATCGAATCCAATAACATTAACCAAGCCTTTTTCTTGAAAAATAAAATCTCTCCAAGCAAAAAGTCAATTGTTGTTAAGTTTGCAGACAAGAATAGTAAAATGAAACTTATGTCCGTTAAAGCAGATCTAAATAAAATAGAAGATATGAAGAATATGTATATTAATGACTATTTAAGTAAAGAAACAATGCGTTTATTTAGTCATGCAAAATCTCTTAAGACGATTGGATACAAATTTGTTTTTGTAAGAGCGAACCAAGTTTTTGTGAAAAAGAGCGAGCAATCAACACCGAAAATTATAAGAATCTTGGATGATGTTGACAAATTGTTGCTTGCTTCTTCTGGTTCATCAACAGGCCGAGTTAGAGCTTCGCTCTCTGCCTCTGCTGCTCTGGATGCTGGTGCCATTGGCTATGAAGAATGTGAAGATGAAGAAGAATAATAATAATAATAATAATGCCAGTTAATCATATTTACTATTTTGTAGACAGATAATTTTGTTTTACTTTTATATTTATTTAAATGAATAACAACCAATACTTTAAAAAATTAAAATGTTATGAAGAATACTTAAGAAATATATCTTATAGTTTTCTCAATATTGTCTCCCTTAACATAAGAAGCGTTTCTTCAATAAACAAATTTAATAAATTTAGAACCTGGCTTAGTAAACTTCCTGTGCTTCCTGATGTAATAGCAGTTCAAGAAACATGGTTTTCTTGTGAAATTTCAGATATTTATACAATTCCTGGTTTTAATAGTGTGCACTGCTGTAGAGAGGATAGTTATGGTGGAACGTCAGTTTATATTAGCAAAAAACTTAGGTATACAGTTAATGAAATTTTTAATGGAAACTTTGTAAACACTATCGCAGTAACTATTCACAATATCAAAATTGATGGGAAGCCACTGCAAATTATCTCGTTATACAGATCTCAAAAATGCAATGATTTAAATTTTTTAAATATATTAGAGAATAAGCTTCCTAGAGTTGCACAGAATCCCTCTATTTTTGTGGGTGATACCAACATCGATGTTGCTAAAAAATATTGTTCCTCGGAAAGTCTTCTTAATCTCTTTAGCACATATTATTTCTCAAGTTGCCATTCTTTGGTCACGCGACCGGAAAGTAGAGCGTCCATTGACAATATTTTTAGTAATATATCGAATAGGATTTCTGTGGATTCGGTGGAATGTCCGTTATCGGATCACAATCTGCTGTGCTGCAAACTTAAATTTGAGTATAGACAAGACGAATTTTTAGAAAAAATATCTAATCATATTAATTATGACCATTTTAGGAGGGAACTTGATGAGGGTCTACGAAGTTGCAACTCTGCAGATCCTTCTTTGTTGACTGGACAAATAATAGAAAGTATAACTAAAGCAACAGAGAGGAGCTCAAAGCAGAATAGTAACAGAACATTATTAAGGTATGAAATGACTCCTTGGGTTAATAGGAACTTGCAATCACTTATAGACTTTAAATCTAAACTTTTAAAAATCAAAAGAAAAAATCCCAGCGATAAATTTGTTGCTGAAAGGTTGAAGAGAATAAGTCGTGTAATTAAATATGCAATGAAAATGGCTATGAATGACTATTACACTTTAAAACTTAATGAAACAAATTCTGATCCAAAACGAACTTGGAAATTTTTGAATGAGATGCTTGGTAGGAGTAAAAAACCGCCCCTTCACATAATAAGTGAATCAGGAATATCTTTGAATAATGATCAAGAGAAAGCAGTAAGTTTTAATAAGTATTTTTTCGAATCTGTTTTGCAGCTTCGAAATAATGTTGGGGTGGAAGATGGTGACAACTTTAACTTTTTGCGAACATTATCACTGTCAGATAAGAGGTTTGTTTTACGTAAAGTAAGCATGTCCGACATAGATGCCATTATATCAGAACTTGATTTTAAGAAAAGTGCGGGATATGATAGTATTACGCCTAGAATGTTGTATGAATGTAAAGAGTTAATAGTGCCATACCTTACAACAATTTTTGAAAAAATGATTGATTGCTCAACGTATCCTGACGTATTGAAAACTCACAAAATTGTTCCTATTCCAAAAATAAGTCGTGCATGTAAAGTTGAAGATTTCAGACCTGTAGCGCTTTTGCCCATAATTGATAAAATTTTTGAAAAATTGATATGCGAGCAATTTTCAAGCTTTTTAAATTCTGAGCATGTTATATATTCTCATCAGTTTGGGTTTAAAAAAGGCTCCAATACGGAAGAGGCTGTAGTTAATGTAATCAACTTTATAAGCGATGGTTTGGATAAGGGATTTTCTGGCGTAGCTGGTATGTTTTATGATTTTAGCAAAGCGTTTGATTTGGTGGACCATGAAATTTTATTGCAAAAGCTTGACTTCATTGGTGTCAGAAACCAAGAATTAAATTTTTTTTTAGAAGTTTTCTTTCAAACAGGAAACAATATGTTCAAGTTGGTAATGCCATAAGTGATTTGATTAATGTAAATTGTGGAGTGCCTCAGGGTAGTGTTCTTGGGCCCTTGCTATTCAATATCTATATAAATGATATTAAAAACTTAAATCTTAATGGAAAACTTTTTATGTTTGCGGATGATATCTGTCTGTTTTACCCTTATAAACACTCTTCAGTTCTAAAAGTAAATATTGAATATGATACAGCTTTAATAGCTGAGTTTGCACGGTTAAATAAATTAGTTTTAAATGCGAATAAAACTAAGTTTATAAGGTTTAAACCACGAAGCCCAGGTGATTTAATGAGTATATTTGTTGACGGAAAGGAAATTGAGGAAACAGATAGAGTTAAATATTTAGGACTGCAAATTTGTAGCAATCTTTCTTGGAGTAGACAAATTGATATTCTTAAATCGAGAATTTCTTGTGCAACGGGAATTCTTTTTAAATTTAAAAATAAACTTACCAAAGATGTAAAACTCTTAATGTATCAATCTCTCATTCATAGCCACTTATCATATCTTCCAATTATATATGCTCATAAACAGAGTCAAGAATTAAAATCTCTACAATCTGCTCAAAATCGCGCACTGAAGGTTGTGTTTAATCTTCCAAATAGACATTCCACGATAAGTTTATATAAAGAATATGCTCAAACAATTCTTCCAATATTCGGATTGTATAAAAAACAGCTTTTAGTTTACGTTTTCAAAACACTCCGTGGCTTAGGGTATCGTGTCTTGCAGTTCGATACCAATCAAACTAATTTTAATACGCGAAACAGTTTAAACCTCAAGACTGCTAGATGCCGACTAGAGATCACAAAACAAAGAATAGAGTATGCAGGACCGTTTGAATTTAATAAATTGCCAAATGCTATTAAAACTATAGAACGAATTTCAACTTTTAAAAAAAAATTAAAAACGTTTTTACATGCGAATATAGAAGCGCTTCTTTTGTTTGGTGTTACTTAGATCGTTAATTTGAGAAGTAATGAATTGTAATTATATAACTTCAAAAATGAATTGTTTTCTTATAACGTATTTTTACTTTATTATTATAATACAATCTTAGATACAAATAAATGTTTATGTTAGTTGCCAGTTAGCCTCTATAAAGCCATTGTGGCGCTGAGGCATTCTTTTATTTTATGATTGTATGAATATCTTGAATTTAATAAATAAAAAAAAAAAAAAAAAAAAAAAAAAGCTAATGTTTATCACTGAATCAACGAAGTTGTGAAAGAAAGGGTTTTAGCGTAATGGTTAAAGGAAAGTACCAACAAACGATAGAACTGTGAGTTCTGGGTTCAATTCCTGCAGCGGGTAAGAAATTATTTTTAATTTAACATTTTCTGGTTCAATTGATGCAAGCAAAAAACAATATCAATTCTAAGAAAAAAGGTGTCGGAAAAAAGTGTCGTTTTTTCTGATTTCACTCTAGCAAATCGCAGAACGAGGCGTAAAAAGCTTCGCTTCAAAAACATGTGTGTTTTTCAGCTTTTTAAGTACTGTTGACCTGTTCAGATTATATAAGTATGTTCACAAGAGTTATTTAATTTTTTTTCGGCTGCAATTTTGTGGAAGATATTTGGTTAAAAATTTCCTTAGTTTAGGAGTTAACGTCAAAAAATTGCGAAAACAGCCCAAAAAATTCATATTTTTCACTTAAAAAATTATTTTTTTGAGCTTTTTAAGTAGGTTAGACACGTTCAGATCACATAAGTATGCTCACAAGAGTTGTTAAATTTTTCTTCGGCTACAATTTTGTAGAAGATAGTATAGGAAAAATTTGGATTCCCTTCAAGTTATGCCCAAAAAACTGAAAAAAATTAATATTTTATTGACATTTAAATTAAAAAAAAAGAACCAAAAACTTATTTTACAAGTATGTTTTGCTTATAGCCCAGTGGGCAAAAGCAAGGCTTCGAAACGCTACTTGCAGGCCTCCATATAGATTTTGAAGACCTTCCGCACTCATATCCAAGCCCATTAACTTTTTTATATGAAACGAGAAAATTTTCTAGGCCTTCCTCTCTCGCGACTTTAAAGAGGCCTGCCAGAAGCTCTTTTTTGAGAATACATGTTAAAAGACCTTCTTTATGAGGGCTTATAAAAGCACTCTCAATTCAAGCCTTATTATTCTACTTCATTTGTTAGGGCTGAAAAAGGGTGCTGCTTTAGTAGACCTAATTGTACCTATTTTTTAATGAGTGCTAATAAGAGTGTTCTAGCATAAGCTTGTAAGCTTTAAAAAAGGACAGCCTCTATAATTTGCTGGATGGCCGTGCAAAACAGAAAACAGTTAACTGCCGTGCAAAAAATATGCAGTCAACTGTTTTTTGTTTTGCAATTTCTATTTTGAAGTTTCTATCACTTTACTTCATTTCGTCACACGATAGAGAAGAAGGATATGTTTTATAGTAGAGAGAATGAGAGATATATCTAAATATACACTGTATATATGACTGAAAAATTTCTTTGTCACCGCTGAGCGTCGAACCTGCGAACTCACGATTTCAAAAAAAACGCCTTATCTATAGAGCTAAATTCTCCATACAGGATTATACTCTACATACCAATTAATCAAATTGCTGTAGATGCCCAGCGGAAAAATTATTTCAGAGTTGTGTACCTCATATTTTTATATACATTTTGTCCACAAGTTATCAAGAGGGGTAATAGCAGAGCGGTAAAACGTTTGACTATAATGCGAGCGGTCCGAGTTCAATGCTCGCATGTGACAAAAAATAAAATTTTATCGCTTTGTTTTTATTTATGTTTTTTATAGAAAAGCGCTGTGCTCTCCTTGGGCTAACACTTTATGTTATGTTTTACTTATTTTATGTTTTGCGTTGCACAGAAATAAAAAATTTTTGAGCCCCATCCATAGGAAGGGCTTCTAGAAGTGCTCATTGGTACAGCGATATTAGGAGGTATAAAGATGCCAATAGTAGTAGTCTTAGCATGCCTTCTTTTGTTAAGGCCTAGAATAATTGCCCACTGAGAAGTTTATATATTAGATTGTTAGCTACAACTTTGCCAAAGACCATAAACCGATATATCTATTTCTGACGGAGTTATTGAAGAAAAACTGATAGTACCTTTTTTTGGCAAAATCACTAAAACCCACAATATAAAATGGGTCATAAAAATGAAACGGGAGCCAAACTCACGAAACCGCGCTAGGGTTATACTCATCACTGATCATAGTATCGAACCTATACAGTAGCATGCTGTTTTTATGTTCACTGTTGCACAGTGTTATTTATTGGCCAAACAAGGCAACACTTATTCTAACAGGTTTACTTATTTAGCTTATGCTAAATAGAGTTTGACAGGATTTTTTTTATTATTTTTTTTTCTCTCCTCTTTCCTTGTTTTTTTTTTAATTTTTTATACTAAAAGTGGGTATACACCACCCACCGGATTGACATGATTTTAGAAAACATGTCAAAAAGAAAAAGAGGAGGTAAGCAGATAAGAGGGCTTATATCTATCCTTAAGATACTATATAAATCTAAGAAGCGAATAGGGAATTGGAAAGTAAACGCTTAAATGTTTGCTTTCACATGGATGGTGAGTAACAGTGGCTAATGCAGCATCTACTCTGAAGCATCTACTTATAGTCAATAAAAGCATTTCCGCAGCAAATATAAGACCGCAATTAAAGGCAGAAGTGTCCAAGACAATAACTTCCAATATGTCAAGCGTGTGCCTCAGCCTAGACTACTGCCTCATCTTAAAGCTGTTCGAATGCAATTTACACAAAGGCACTTGATGTGGGATGATGAGTGGAAAGAAGTGGTTATCAGTGATGAAAAAAAGTTTGATTTAGACGGGCCCAATGGCTTACACAGATATTGGAAGGATATTCGGCGACCACAAGATACGAGTCATGCTAGAAATTTTCAATGATGGTAGGATCTTTGATGGTATGAGCGGCTTTTGGGTACAATGGAGCAAGTCCAATTTGCGTTATAAGTCAGAAAATGACTGCGGTGGCTTACACTGAACTACTCGATAGTGTTTAAACTTTTGCAGTGAAAAATTGATTTTCCAGTAAGATAGCGCTCTATTACACAACGCAGGTGTAACGAAGAAGTTTTTAGCTGATAGAAATAAAAGTGTAATGGACTGGCCGGCCATCAGCCCAGATTTAAATCACATTGAAAATCTTTGGGAGATACTTTCTCGGTGAATTTATTCTGGGTTTGACTCCCCAAATGAATTAAGAAGGTGTATTGAGTCCGAATGGAAGAAAATTCCGATTTTCAGCCTTCGCTCCATCATTGAATCAATGCTGAGACATGTAAATGGCACTATTTTGGCTAAGTGAGATCACATTAACCCTTTGGCACGGGAATGAAATCTAGCGGAAAGAAAAATATGGGAATGAATTTATTTTGTTAAAAAAGCCTGTATTTGCCCATTTTTAAAGTTTTTTGTAGAAAAAATGTCCTGGGTAATGGATTTTAGAAATATACATTATAATGTACATTCCGTGCGAATGGAGTAAATACAGATTTTTTTTTTTTTTTTTTTTTATATTGAACCAAGGATTTCAGGTGGAATACCTATTCAGTCAAGTCTGCCTTGGTTTGAAATGGGGTGATAGATTAGTGGGAAGGAAAGGGCAATCAAGTGGAACATGTGTAGGATGTTCTTAGCGTGGTGGAAAGCCACAGCAACATGTGAATTTGAATCAGAGGCAAGTGTTATCCCTTTACCTCAGTCAATTCAAGTTATAAGGCAATCTCATCCACAAACTTCTCTACTATCAACTACAACTTCAAGTCGTAAATATTGATACATTTTCAGTTTCAGTTGATTGGAAATGAGGATAGAAAATTCAGAAAGGTTTAAAGCGTAGGACCATGGCCTGACCGGGAATCGAACCCGGGACCTCTGGGGTAGCAGTCGAACACGCTTTCTACTCGACTACCGAGGCCGCCTATATTTTTTTTTTATAAATCAACGAAATACCAATACTTCATATAGGAAAAACTTATTTTGAATTATAGTAAAAAAGTTCAATGAGTTGTTAATTTTAAGATCAAATTTAATTTAAGTTCAAAAGCTTAAGAATATGATAAGCTTTTGAACAGATAATTGACATAAAAAAGTAAAATATAAGTTATTTTCTTAAGCAGTATGCATTTCCTTAAAGCAATTTCGTTCTTTTGAAATACATAAATGAATTTTTCATTTCTCACAAAAGTAATGTGTTCTTCCTGGAATACCTTGAATAGTTTTACAATTATTTTTGCACCTTGTAGGTTCTTTCTTGTCATCATGCTGGGGCATATGTTTAAAGCCATCTAATTGTAAATCGCGAAGAGGTCTTACCTTTCTTGGTCTTTTAGATGAAGAAGGCAATGAATTATCATCATTCTCCGTATTAGATGGACGTCCTCGATTAGTTGTAGGTACTTTATGGCCATTTAAAAGAATGTTTGCAATTTCAAGCCGGAAATGTAGATGGTCTAATATTTCACCTACCTATTAATTCGGTATTTACATGCATTTATTTTTAAAAAGTAATAATATTGAGCTTTATTTTTAACCAACTTCAAAAAGGAGGAGGTTCTCAATTTCGTTGGTTTGTCCGCGATTTTTTTTTTTTTTTTTTTTTTTTTTTTTTTAAATGTATGTACATCGATAACTCCTAAAGCACTTGCCCGATTTCCGTAATTTTTTGTCAACGGATAGATACCATGAACGCGGAGGTCCTTTTTTAAAAAAGTGGGCGGTATTCGACAAAGGGGCGTGTCAATATAAGAAAAACACTGTATTTCAGTTAATATTGACACTAGGGTACTGAAATTTACAGTAAAAACACTGGGGTAGACACAGGCCCGTAGACAAGGGGGGGGTTTTTAGGGTTAAAACCCCCCCCTTATGGTCCAAAAAGTATAAAAAAATAATATATTAGCATTAATATAACTTTGCCTATTTGCGAATACTTGCTGCACGTGCGTCTTTTTTCTCTTTCAGTGCAAACTGCTTAAGTATCGAAAATAGTTCGATACATTCAATTGAACTTTGTCTACCACCAGCAATTTAAGAATTTATTGCGTTAACAGGTGTTACGTGAAAGTGGTGAAATTTTGATTGAGTTTCGTTAGATAAGTTTAAGAGTTTCTATTGTTAATTTTACTGTACCAAAACTACAAAAATGATTCTACTTAATTGGCTGCAGAAACCAGAAGTAAAAAAGGCTAGAACGGTGGAAAGTAAGTGCTTGATTTAAATGATTTTTTTCCTATATCAATTCGTAAATGTGTTAAAAAGTTGCCGAATATTTCTGGATGTTTGCAAGCTGTTTTTGTTTTTTTTGGTAGCGTGTTTGCATTGATTGATATTAATGGATTAACTTTTTGCTTGATGCGGAACCGACAAAATCCGAATAATATTATATTTCATCTGTATTGCAGAAAACGTTCAAGAAACTTTGGAATCTGAAAAGTCTTCAGAACTTCCTTTGTAACCTGCAGTTGAAGAAAGCTTTAATGTTGACAGCTATGTGGAAAGCGGTAGTAAAAGTTGTGGTCTTTTATTTTACATTTAATGTTTATAACTCTTAAGTTCGTGTGTATGATTGCAGAAATTGTTCCAGAAATATAATTTGATTCATCGGAACTGCCTTCGACTTCGAGAGTATATCAATATCCAAATAACGATATTTCCAAGTTGATGAGCAATATTTCCGATTCGAGCCGTCTTGAAAGTTTTCAAATCATTTATGTGCCTCCACCAAATTTTCATTTTCCTGCCAGCGGTTCTCGCAAACTCCGATTTAAGCATTCTTGGTTGAGTCCTTGGAATTGGTTGGCTTACTCCAAATTGGAAAATGCAGCTTATTGCAAGTTTTGCGTATTTTTTAGCACTGGTTTTGGAGGTGCAGGATCACAACCTCTTAGTAATCTTACCGAATGATAATAAAAACTTTTTAAATAAAATTTTCTAACCTTTTCATTGCGGCCTTTACAAAAGTCAGGAAATACAAGAAAATGTCGTTATTCTAATCGTGGTTATTTTTATATAGAATTTTGAACCGATATAAGTTTGCAAATAAATTATTAAAATAATAATATAAGATGCTTAATTTTTAATTATAATAATATAAGATGCATTTCAGAAATTTGTCTTGAAAATTTTATTTTATTTTTAAAATGACAGTGCAACAATAAGCAAGATATATAGCCGAAACACACTGAGCTCAACAAACGACAGTTTTGAAATTATAGAACACACGTTTTTTATGTTAAATGGGTGTGCATCCTTAAGCATACACAGGGATTGCAGTGTCACAGCGGACGTTGTTTTATTAGTATTAAAAAAAAAAAAAAAACAATAAGAAGACTTAATCTATCTTCTATATATATAAAAATCAAATGCGTGTGCGTTAGTCTTGCTAAGGCTCAGAAACGGCTGGGCCGATTTTAATAATTCTTTTTTTGTATTGTTTGCCTTAATACAGATGTGGTTTAGAAAGAAAAATAAAATTACAAAAACTACAAGGAACAGCGGAAAATCGAAAAAATCGAAATTGGTAATTTTGTATGGGAATTGCCACATCAGACTTAAGGGCTGTTGCCACTTTAAATAGCCAACAAATCTTACCGGCTGGACGGATTTAACTCAAATTCGGCACATATATTACTTGAATCCTAGATTAGCTTATGGCATACTTGGTTTTGACCACGCCCCTTCTTCTGCCCCTTTACAAGAAACGTAAATTATCCTACTACCGTACTTTTATTGGTGAAACTGTGCGTCTAAATAATTAAGAGAAAATTCTGTCAAAAAACATTCACATACCTTTAAAATTGCACAAAAGTTTAGTGCAGCGGCTTTTTCTATTAACTTCGTTACCTTAGAATAACAAAAAACTATCAGAAATTCGTATTTCTTAATTTCGATGAAAATAACTCAGTTTTTTTTTATATATTTCATCCAATTTCTTTTCGTTGATAAATTCAATTTAAGCACTTAATAAACCATATTTGAAGAAAGCGTATTCATTTTAAATAAAAAATAAATTAAAAAAAAATATTAAAAAAAAAATTATTTGTTTGCCCATCGATCGATCCTTAGATCACCTCATGGATTCAAAACTAACAGTTGAGCTGACTTTTGTTATTCAAATTGAAATGTACTAAAAAAATATTTTAATAGAATTCGCAATAAAATGATATGACAGCACAATCTTTTGAATTCGAATAACAGCAGCCTATTACATTCCGTGTTAATATGGGATATTGGAGTGTTTCATTCAATCAATAATTGAAATTCGATTGGCACCATGTGTTATCGATCATGAATGTTCGATAAAAAATTAATTTTGGGTGGAATCGTGATTGCTCGAATTTAGGGCGGGACGAAGTTTGCCGGGTCCTCTAGTATACATATATAAAATAAACAAAAATAAAGTAAATTAATTTTTGTTTTATGTATTTGGTGTACAAAAAAGTTTTGAAGTGTTTTTTTCAAGTTTGTCGCTTTATTGTGAAAAATTCGTTACAAATTCATTTTTCAAAGTATTGTCCATTTGAAGCCACTAGCCACAAACTCATTTTTCCCATCTTTCTGGTAATTATATAAAAAATACCTTTTAATTTATCGATATCAAAAACTATCGACATTTTTTTTTAATCCAAACCCCCCCCTTAGGTAAATCCTGGCTACGGGCCTGGGTAGACACAATTATTACAAATTACGATCAATAAAGTGGGCGTTATTTGACAAAGGGGTGTGGTCATATTAAAAAAACACTGTATCTCAAATAGTATTGACACTAGGGTACTGAAATTTAGTACAGGGGTAGACACAATTTTAAAAAACTAATGTAAAGAAAGTGGGCGTTATTTGACAAAGGGGTGTGGCAATATAAGAAACAAACTATATATCGAATAATATTGACACTAGGGTGCTGAAATTTAGTGCGTGTATAGGCATAGCTATTACAAATTACAGTCAATAAAGTGGGCGTTGTTTGACAAAGGGGTGTGGCAATATTGGAAAAACACTGTATCTCGAATAGTATTGACACTAGGGTACTGAAATTTAGTACAGGGGTAGACACAATTTTTGAAAATTACTGTAAAGAAAGTGGGCGTTATTCGACACAAGGGTGTGGCAATATTAGAAACACTTTATATATCGAATAATATTGACACTAGAGTGCTGAAATTTAGTACATGGGTAGGCATAATTATTACAAGTTACAGTTAATAAAGTGGGCGTTATTTGACAAATGGGTGTGGCAATATTGGAAAAACACTGTATCTCGAATAGTATTGACACAAGGGTACTGAAATTTAGTACAGGAGTAGACACGATTTTTAAAAATCACTGTAAATAAAGTGGGCGTTATTCAATAAATGGGTGTGGCAATATTAGAAACACACTATATATCGAATAATATTGACACTAGGGTGTTGAAATGTAGTACATGGGTAGGTACATTTACTGCAAATTACTGCTAAAAAAGTGAGCGTTATTCAACAAAGGGGCGTGTCCATATTAAAAAAATACTATATCTTAGTTAATATTGACACTAGCGTATTAATATTTGGTATGCAGGTAGATAAGTAGGTAGAATCATTAAAAAAGTGAGCGGGATTGTACACAGGATGTGTCACTTTAAGGAAATTACTATATTACGGTTAATATTGATACTTGGGAACTGAAATTTGGCACAGGGGTAGGTAGAATCATTATATGGTACGGTAAATAAATTGGGCGGGATTAGAGAAAGGGCGGGGCACTACAAATTGTAAAGAAGCAGAAATGGAAAATACCCAACAAACTTTCAGGAATTAAAAATCAAATTTGTTAAGAACAAAGTCTCATGTTTAAAATTTTCCTCAAGAATAAATACTATTGCATAAAATATTTCATATTATCTAAAAAGGAAGAAATAAAAACTTTTTAACAAAAAAAAAACCCGACTACAAAATCACTACAAAGTAAAAAATAATTTTAAATAACTTTTCCCATTCATTTCTTGGTCATATTTTAAAAGCTATTTATACGTGTTATAATATTGGAAATCTTATCATTTTCATTTTTTTTATTTTGTTTTATTATCAATATATTAATTGCTTTATGAACATAAAAGCTTTGAAGTCGGCGCTCATCTTTGACACACAATCATGACCTTTTACCATCCGTGCACTATTTGGTGCCTTGGTGACACTGTAGTAATTTTAAAAGCTTTGTACACATTAAAATTCTCACTAAACTGGTTTGGGTGAGCTTGTAAAGCTCATATTGAATATGACATAGTGTGTAACAGCTGCACAAATAATGCATGGAACACATTGGCTACATTCAGCGTACTCAAAAATTGCCAATTGAAAGAAAAAAAAATCGCTAAGAAGCTTTTATATTCATAAAGTTAATAATATTTTTATGATTAAACAAATTAGAAAAAATTAAAATAAAAAGATTTCGACATAGTAAGATAAGCGCCGACTTCAAAGCTTTTATGTACATAAAGCTATTAGTATATTGATGATAATAAAACAAAATAGAAAAAATGAAAATGATAAGATTTCCAATATTATAACACGTATAAATAGCTTTTAAAATATGACCAAGAAATGAATGGGAAAAGTTATTTAAAATTATTTTTTACTTTGTAGTGATTTTGTAGTCGGGTTTTTTTTTTGTTAAAAAGTTTTTATTATATTGCACGCTATACTTCTCTCGTTCCAAGCAATCTGAATTTTTAAGTTTTTTGGTTATTTTAATACTTTTTTTATTTTTAACTTTGATATGTCTCTGAGCTTATCACATTTATATATGTTCTAAAATATAATGGAATAAAACATCATGATTCAAAAAACTAATTTCACGGTTGTACACTATACTTCTTTCGCGGAATGTATAAAACCAAGTAGGCGCCTTATGTCTATTTTTTCAAGATCATTAAGATCATTAAAGAAAGGGCTTCCCAATGGCTTTAGTCTTCTGCAAGCTAATACCGGCAACTTCTTCAGAAGTCATTTGTAAAAAAAAGGTTTCCACCCAAAAGGTCTCCAGTTCGAATCGCGGCCAGGTCATGGTCTCTTACATGCTTGAACCTTTCTATATATTTTTCGTCATTTTAAATCAACTAAAATCATACAAACATCAATACTAACGCGTCATAAGTTTTAAAACCCTACAAAAAATAAATTACTCTTAAAAGAGTATTTCTTATGCGTGTTTTATGAGTAAGCAATAATTGATATAATTGATTGATATTGATATAATTGATATAATTGTAAAATGATTGCTCAGAAATAAGACTCTAAAAACAGGATTAATTATGTGTATTTTATGAGTGTGGCGTCCGTGGCGTATTTGGTTAAAGCGCGTAGCCACTATGTCAAAGAACCTTGGAGACCCGGGTTCGAATCCCAGCAGCGACAGGAAATTATTTGAATTAAAATAATTTTTCTGTACGGCCGCCACCTCTCTGCAGACAATGGCAAACCTCAGAGAGTAATCAAAATGCCATGTAAAGCTTCTTGAGAATAAGAACATTCCGTTCATCGCCGTTCGGAGTCGGCGTTAAGCATGTAGGTCCATTTCTCGGTCAATTGTGTACAAACTTAATAACACGCACAACACAATTGATCATAAGAAGCTAGGTCAAAGTCCTTTCAAAGGGCTGAAATGGCCAGTTATTATTATTTTTTTATTTTATGAGTGCACAATAAAAATACTCCTAATGGAGTCTTTGATATGATTGTAAAATGATTGCTCAAAAATAAGACTCTAAGAAGAGTATTTTTATACATGTCTTATGAGTACGCAATTAAAAGACTTCTTAAGGAGTCTCAGCTCCTCAACGTTCAGTGTGTGCAGAATGAAGTCGAATCGAATATGACAAAGTGAAATTTTTAACTTTTAATTTTTCTGCAGTTACTTTTTATTTGAAATGTTTTAAAAAAAAAATATTTTTGCCATTTTTTTTTATTTTTCAATTATAAAATATTTTAAATAAATTTAAATGCAAAAATATATTTCAACCTAAACGGATCATTTTTACTTCTATGAGTTCTGAAAGAGTCTTTATTATGAGTCTTTATATATTCCACTACATGATTCTTAAAAGAGTATTAAATATGGCTATTTAAAGAGTCTTAATTTGGAGTCCAGTGGACTTATTTATATGAGTTCTAAGAGAGTAGTTATTATGAGTATTTAAAGAGTTTTAGTTATGATTCTTAAAAGAGTGTAAAATATGAGTCTTAATTTTAAGCCCAAAAATACTAATTTGTATGAGTTCTAAAAGAGTCTTTATTTTGATTCTTAAATGAGTATTAAATATGAGTCTTAATAGAGTCTTAATTTTGAGTCCAAAATGAGACATAAAGCAGTCTTTATTATGAATCATATTTTAAAGCCTATAACCTACGAAAAGACTCTTTTCTTTTTTGAGCGCATTATGACTATAAAAACTTATTTATATTAGTCTTGAAAGAGTCTTTTAAGACTCATAGTGTTTGCTGGGTACTTTTATTTTTTTTTTTTTGAGGTATAGTTATTGAACTTTTTTTTAAGAAAAACACAGAATAATTAATGAAATGGGCCATATCTTGGCTTAGGTTAGATAGACGCGGCTGTCTCTTATAAGACACACTTAGACCACGTAGACCAATTGTGATAGCAGGGGTAAGTTATTTTCCACTCTATCTGAACCAGCTGCAGCTATTTATAAAGCTGAGTTTTCGGTAGACCGAATATTTTGAGAGCTCGTCTAGGTCACTGTGGAACCAGTTACCTAGAAAAAGGCCGGCTTTCTGGCCGGCGCTGGGCATGTGCAGAGAAGATGTGTTGTGGATTCTACCCTATCCTCATTTCTGCAGCTTCTGCAGAAGTCGTTATGAAAGATTTTTAGTCTTCTGGAATGATTTCCAATTAGGCAGTGTCCTATTAGAACGCCTTTGACAATATCTATTTGGTTCCTTCTAAGAGAAATTAGTTCCTTTGAGCGTTTTAAGTTCAGGTATGGCATGTGCTTCCGTAAACTACCTAATGTTGATACTTTCAAGGCATAGTTCAGTTATGCGTAATTTACATGTGGCCAGAGGTATTCCAATTTTTTTTTTTGCGATTTGAACCAATAATTTCAGGTGCAATCCCTATTCAGTCAAGTCAAATCTGCCTTGGTTCGAAATGGGATGATAGATTAGTGGGAAGGAAGGGGCAATCAAGTGAAATACGTGTAGGATGTTCTAAGCTTGGTGGAAAGCCAAAGACACATGTGAATTTGAATCAGAGTCAAGTGTTATCCCTTTACCTCAGTCAATTCAAGTTATAAGGCAATCTCATCCACAAACTTCTCTACCATCAACTACAACTTCAAGTCGAAAATATTGATTAATTTTCAATTTCATGTGATTAGAAATAAGGATAGAAAATTGAGAAAGGTTAAAGCGTAGGACCATGGCCTGGCCGGGAATCGAACCCAGGTCCTCTGCTCGAACCCAGGTCGAACGCTACCTACTCGACTAGGCCGAGGCTGCCATCTCATTTAGAGATCTACGGCAGCTTAGGACTGTTTTAGATGTTGTTACAACAGATTGCAGGGCGTTAAAAGCGCCTTGACTATCAGATAGAATGCAAATATCTCTAGTTGATATATCATTCATCTGAAGCCAAGTAACGGCTTCGTGTATCGCAGTAACTCCCGCTTGGAAGACACTGCAGTGGTTGGGGAGCCTAAAGGCAAGGTTGATACTTAGCGATTCAAAGTAGACTCCTCCCCCTAGTTTGCCATCTAATTTTGATCAATCAGTGTAGATTTTAGGGGCATTGTTTGGTGGAGCACTTTCAAGCTCCCATTCATTTCTGGAGGGAATTGATACATCAAACTTTTTGTCGAAAAGAAGTTTTTGCGTGATGTAGTATATAGTCTTAGGAATTGGAGGAAGAAGTTTCCTAATGTTAGAGTGTCCTATTGTACCTCCCTTCCATTTGGAAGTGACTTTTAGACGGATTGCTGTGTTTGTAGCCATCTATTTTGTTAGGATATCCAGTGGTGTCAGGTGGAGCATAATGTCGAGTGCGTCCGTTGGAGTGGTTCTTAGCGGTCCACTGTTGCACAGCTCGGCTGACCGTTGAACTTTGCGAAATATATTGAGGTGTGTTAGGTGCGGGCCACCAAACTATAGCACCGTATAACAATATTGGCCTTATAATCGCGGTATAGAGCCAGTGAGTAACCTAAGGGTAGTGTGGCCCAAGAAATTTTAAGCGCGGGCCAATGCTTAAAAAAACAAAACAAACACAAAATGTTGCTCATCGTTGCTTTTGACAAAAAATCAAAGAAAACAAAACAAAAACAATTACAATGCAATAAAATTACATATCATGAAGTCCACTGCCAGTCTTAATTTCTATTACAATAACAATGCATGCATGAAAAATTACTCGACACACAAGTAACGGGACAATCAGATTCAGCATCGACATCATCAGGTGTGCGTTTTTTATTTTGGCTTTGCTTTCATTTGCTTTTGTAAAGTTTGCTAGAAAATGTGCTGAACACTAAACGAGTGAGGTTTGTGTTGTTGTTTTTTGCATGCGTTCTTTGAATTTGACTCATCGCAAAGACAAAATTAAGATAGAAAAAAAAATTTGTATGAAGGGCCACGCGGGCCATATGGGCCACTACGTGGGCCTGTGTGCCGTAGGTTGTCATCTCCATTTGCTACCCACTGCTTTCTTGCATGAATATAGGGCTATATTGGCTTTTTTGGCTCTCTCGAGCAGATTATTTTTCCAATTTAGTTTCCTATCTAAGATGAGACCCAGCTATTTTACGGTTGGATTTATCTCATGTCCAAATTTTTAGTCAATATGCGTTGTACAGCACTTTTTTAAATGCCTATCGTGTCTGCTTTCTCGGGTACTCTCAATCGACGTTCATTCAATATTAGTTTGTGAAATTTCTTCAGCATTTCTGGCGTGGTCTCCTCATTTGAACGGCCACAGCAGCCTGGAGTCTTTCAAATCAAGGTAGCCGTGGCGTAGTGGGTAGAGTGTGCGACCCATATGCCAGAGAACACTAGTTAAATTCCTTCTGACACAGGAAGTTTTTTATTCAATTGAATTAATTTTTCTGTTCGGCCATCACCTCTCTGCAGACAATGGCAAACCTCAGAGAGTATATAATGTCATATAAAGCTTCTTGAGAACATGCACATTAGCCGTTCAAAGTCGGCATAAAACTAGTATTTCCAGTTCTCGATCAATTGTGTCCAAACATTTAATAACACGTGCAACACAATTTGATCATAAGAAGTTCGGTCAAAGTCCTTTCAAGAGCTGAAACAGATTTTTTTTTTTTTATAATTTAAATTTTTGAACAAACGTCTTAATGAATATTTGTACTGGTCGTACTAGTTAAATCTACAAAACAAATATTAACAGTAATTTTATTCAATATAACTTTTGAGTTTTTTCCACTTTGAGACTATATTTCGAAAAATGCTACTTGCAAACACTAAGGTAGTTTCTTAAAAATATGCCAGCTAAGAACATATCATTTGTCATATTTACATACATATAATTATTTATATATGTATACATTTTATACACAAGCACTCCAAGCACTTACAAATCACTGTCAATTTAAATAAACTGTCAAACTGACAGCCACATGCGAAATGCAAATTTGGAAAGTTGTCAACCATTGTTTAACTGTGGATTGTTGTTAACAACAAAAGCAAATTGAGCTTAATGATAGACAGCCGCAAATATCAATGTGAGATACGAGTACAAAAATATGGCAACATTGTGTACCAAACACCGTCGTCATCTTCAGCAACCACCAAAGCAAGCACAACGTTAACAAAGACGACAAAATATTGCGGCGTCACATACACATTGGCTGGCATTTTGAATTGAACAATATTGCTGACTTTGACAGCTGTCAGACTGACATTTCTTAATTTCGAAATGTTATTTCGTCTTTTGAAATGACAGCACAAAATTTCACTTTTACGATGCATGTTTTAAAAGACATTTTATTACAAATTTTTTTTTTTTTTTTTCCTAAAAACTAACAAACAAAACAAATTTGTTATCGTCGTGTCACCAAGGGTTAATAACGAAAAAAAAAAGAAAAAAAGAATTAAATGACATGAAACACTTGAGAAAAAAAAAAATATAAATTAATAATTTTCAAATAGTTACAAGCTTAAATGGCGCCAATTAGATTGATTAAAATCACACTTCATACAGCCTCAAAGTGGCTGGCGCAACAAATGAGTGTGGCAACAACAGCAACGACAACAACAACAGCAACAGATATAAATTAACTATCTGTCACAGCAGTCACAAAAGCCAACAAAGATCATATTTAGACGATAAGAAGTTTGTCCAACGAGAGCTCCACGCTTAACAGGGGCCCAGTTGTCGCCTCTTTTTTTAACGTCCACTACGCCTCATGCTGCGATATCAACAACAAAAACAAGTACAAAGCTTTACAGCGCTTTGTGCTTGAAGTGATTGAATGACCGCGGCGTGCTTGACAATCACCATTGTTTGTTTTTCACCAAAGAATGAATGAGTATTAAAAGATAAAACTTTGATAGACATGAAATTAGAGGAGTTTAGTTTTGATTTTTTTTTCTGTTTTGTTATTGTTGTTGTTGTTTGTTGGCGAGTCTGACTATTGTGGCTACTGACCATAAATTGAGCAACCGACAAAAACAAAAAAAAAAAAAAAGAACACAAAAACGTAAAACTATCGGCGCCAGTTTTTTTTTTTATTTTTATAAGCTGTGAACTACTTTGAACATTGATTTCCCTTTTGTTTTAAATTTTTCGTTTGCATTGATTTTAATATTGACGGCTATTGTTTTATAGGCTTTTTTTTATAATGAAACTTACAGACAGTCTAACCTTAATTTGTTCCCTATCCTTCATCATCAATATCATCAATACATTTTGAGCTGTGTGACATTTCTATTTTGTCAAAAATTTCGAAATTTCTTGGAATAAATTAATAAATATTTCTTAAGTGCCGACAATTTGTAGAAATTTTACAATGTGTTGTTTTTGTGAGTTATTGTTGGTTGTCTTTGTAATCAATGATTTTTTTTTTATTAATTAATCAAGCTTTGAAATGTCAACAATGATTTTAAGTAGATATCAATCAAATTGAATGATGAATTTGACCTTCTTGGTGGTCGAAGACTTGGTAAAAAAAAAGAAAAAAATCTAGGAAAAACTAAGTAACATAAGCAAAATTAAACCCAAATTATATATGTATAAGTTTGTTAATCAACTTATGTATGTATGTTACTTATATACTTAATAAGTCTTTAAAATCTAATAATTTCAAAACTTTAACGAAATGGTTCCACTTATCAATCACGAAAATTCGGTGAGAAGGATTCGAAGAGTACAATATTTTCTTGTTTTGATCTCTTATTTATCTTTGAAATAACATTGAATTGAGTTTAAGGTAATCTGAGATAAATTAAGCAGGATCCTAAAAAAAACAAAAATATTTTTATGAAATAAAAAAAATTGCTTATATTTTGCATTCAGTTTAACGCAGTGCTTTACACTTACGTAGAAACCTGCCTTAACGGCTAAATTCAACTCCAGATACGAGACCGAATCGTTGATTCGACCGCAGCCGCTCTGAGGATAAAAAAGTACAAAACTCGACATTGAAATTTCTAGCTTTCTATCTATCCGTGGTAGGCTTCGGTATTTTAGTTCACCACAAAGATCGCTCTTTTTAGTTTAATCGTATGCAATGAACTAGTTCGTTTGTTCTTTTTGTTCGTTGCATGTTATATTTCGTTCGTTCTTTTAGTTCATTAGTTCTTTTAGTACGTTCGTTCTTTTAGTTCGCTAAGTCTTTTAGTTCGTTTCGACAAACCAAGGATTCAAACCATAGCTTGGTGAACTATGTTATTTTAGCTCTCGTTCGTTTTGTTCTTACTCGCTGCAAAATCAATTGAATTAATTGGTTCATTATGTATTTCTAACGAAGAGCTTAACGAACGACGACTATGCGAACGATGTTGCATTGAAAATGAAATATGTATTTCGAACACAGCTTATCGTTGACTCATTCGATAAGCTTATGTTTGCTACTTACACTCAAACTGTTATACACAAACAGTTGTCAAACGTGGCACTGCCATATCAAACATTAGAGAAGTTCTCTGTATTTTCTTTTAAGATTTCATGCATTTTTTGTACTTTTCGTGTTGTTGGCAATGCTTTGGTTCTAGTCTGTGTTGTAGGTAGGTTGTGGTGTAAACTGTGCTGCAGGTTGTTCTATTGGCTACAATTGTGCAGCCTTCGACATAAGCAGAATGATATCACGGCCTGCTTCTATTTATTACTTGTAGTTAACCGAAAAAAATCACCGCCTTTTGCTTGGAAGTTGCTATTCCTTTCTGCAATTTTTTTTTTCTGTTCTTATCTGCCCAAAATTTAATTGGAAGAAAAATAAAAAAAGTTTGAATTGGCCTCCAGCTGCCTCAAAAGCGCTGAAAAATATTGCTTGTTTTTTTTGATACTGAAATTTAAGTAATAGCTAAAATGTATTATATTTTTAATTTATTAATTTGAAGTACTTAAACTGCACTTATATGTTATTATATAAATAAGTTTTATCATATATACGCATTTTATTGGTAAAATATCCATTTTAAAATAAATTTATCTCAACGAATACATCAAAACGATAACATGAAAGCATTCGTTTGATTTTGACGTTTGAATTGGGTGTTTCAGTGATCGTTTGAAAAACATATTGCAAATACGTAACTGTGCTACGGCATCGTTCGCTAGCTGATCAGCTGTTTTTGTTGTTTGATGCTGTTCGAATTACAAATTTCAAAAACACGAACGAACACTGTTGTGAACGAAACGATTGATCGGATAGAAATACAAAATGAAGCCATAAAATGAATTAAGAGAACGAGACATTGAACTAGTTCACATAGTTTATGAGCAGCTATGGGCAGAGAGCGCTCTGGGAGCGTTGAGAGCAAAGGCTTATGTAGCAACAGAAAACGCAACAACAAATCAAAGACAAAAGACAAACACAGAATCAACACAGTAACTTAAAATGTAGTGGTCCCCATACTCGTTCATGAGTGGGAATCGTTCAGCTGAACTAGTTCGTTCATGAACTAGCCGAGCCTAATCCGTGGTAGCCATTTTTAAGTCTTTGAACGGATTTCAACCAGTAGACTTGTTTAAAAAGTGTTCAAGAACCACTCCATTAAGTTGCAACCACAGTCTATAGAACAGTTTTATGTTTTCGATAAATTTTTCACCTATCCCGGCCAGAGTTGCCAGATTGAGGTAAATTTCCCTAATTGAGGTAATTTTTTACTCATTTTTTGGGCAGAGGAAAAAAAGGTAATTTGACCAAAAGTGGTAAATTTTGCGGATATAATAATTTTTTTAGAATTGTTAATTTTTCGAGTTATTGGCAATACTGTTACCTCACTGAACATACTCACAAGTAGTTTAATATTCTTGTGAATCATCCTGTGTAACAAAAAAAACAACTTTGAATTATCCATTTTTAGTTGCTGAACATAGACCCCTTTTACAATGGTCAATAATTGAAAATAATTTTTCGAGTTTGTAGACTAATTGCGGCGAATTGGCTGAGCAGAAAGGGGGAAAAAATTGACGGTACGCTTGTGTTGTATCGTTAACTTTTTGGGTTCAAAAGAGAACCAATGTAAATAAGGTAAAAGCAACAAGTGAATTAAATTCAAAAATAGCGAAACAAAGTATCCGGTAAGTTCCGGTTTATACACGTCAAGAGTTGACGGTTAGCTTGTTGATGAGAGATAAATTTTGTATACTAACAAAAAAATGATAACGGTTCTTAATCATTTAAAAATTTTTTAATTTTTTTTTTTTTGGAAAAAGGTAAATTTTCTCCGAAAGTGGTAAATTGTTTAAATAGTGGTAAATTTGAGAGACGAGTGGTAAAAGTTCGTCTCTCTGGCAACACTGGTTTCGGCGTCTAGTGAGCAACTGACATGCAAATTAGTTTAACCTAGCAACTTTCACACTAGTTGAAATCGCGTTACTCACGTCAAACTCTTAATTAACTTAATTTGCACTCAAATGTCTCTTTAAAGAGAGCACTCGCACAAGACATCCAATTAGAGCCGGAACAGAATCAAAAATCGTTGCGATTGATGACATCGCAAAGCAATCGAATGCATGAAAATGTATGAACACGTTCAGAATGAAATCGCTGGTCGGCAGCCGGAACGATATTCGCACGATTAGAGTCTGAACAGAATCAAAGCGATTGGCGATATTTTCAAGGAATAGAATGCATGAAAATGTATGAATACGTCCGAAATCAAATCGCTGGTCATCAATCGCTACGAACAGTCCTCAAATTAGAAATTATTCTATTTTTTCTATGGTGACCTGGCAATCCTCTCTTTGAGTAGTGTCAAACATAATAAGTGTTGCCGTATTTTTCCTAATGATGGGGTACGTTCAGTGCTATTTTCTTAAGTTTTATTATCTTCTGACATTTGTTGTCTGTATTTCTGTTTTCTTCATGTTAAATCTGTATTCACAAAACAAAAGATTTTCACAATTCAGTCTGAATAGTTCGCCAATCGCTGATAATTTTTATTCTGGACGTGATCTGGCGAGATGAGAGGATCGCCAATCGCTTTGATTCTGTTCGGGCTCTAAGAATTGTATTCTATTCTATTTTTTCTATTGCGACCGACGATTATCTCTCTGAGTGCTATTAATGTTGCCATATTTTTGCTAGAAATGGGATATGTTCAAAGTCATTTCCTTCTTTGCGTGTGTTGTATTCACACTATTATAGAGACTAATATATGGAAATGAAATAGAAAAAATAAATAAAAATATACTAAATAAAAGCAACCCAGAATCTGCAGTAGCAATCGTTTCATTCTGGACGTGTTCTTTGCGATCGACGACCAGAGAGAATCGTCGGTCGCAACGATTTTTGATTATGTTTGGGCTCTTAATCTTCAAATATTGATCCACAATCGCGCTGATATTTCTTTTAACCCTTTCAGACACAGAAGACATTATAGTGGTTAAAAGGTTATTTTTTATTTCGGCATTTTTCCTCTATATTTCAAGTAAAACTCTGGTATTTTTGTATTTTCAGTTACAAAATATTTCAGCTTTGTAATTATTTGTTTTTTTTTTTGTCATTTCATCATTATTTATAACTAGCGACCACCGTGCGCGTTGCTGCCCCCAGCAACTATAATAACATAACCTCTATAAAGAAGAGACAGAATTAAGTGAAATGTGAGCTGAAAATTGCAATAAAAAAAACTTCTATGTAACTTGGTTGCGAGCGTTCAGCGCGAGCGGCTTGCAAAAGCCTTACATTTTTCTGACTTTCATTTTGTTGTTAACAGACGATCTATTAAAAAGAGACAGAAGAGAGCGAAATGTGAGCAGCGAATAGCTTTGCTCTGAGTTTGATAACGTTGTTCTCAGCTGCTCTGTTAATAAAAGAAAAACCAACATAACAACAACAATTATATGCAATTATATGCAAACTTTAATAAGCTTTAACTTAAAATATATAAATTTTTTAGAAATAAAAAGTCCAGTTTGCACATCTACGGGTCTAAACCTTTCAAGCCATACTAAATTTATTAAAATTGGACTCGTACTTAAAAAGCCTTACGCCGGACAAAATTTGGGTTTGCGTAATATATATAAGATTGTTATAAATAAACATATGCAAAAAAGTATTTGTCATACTTATCATTCGTTAGTGGGGAAATTTGGTAATAAATCTACCTTATCAAAGGCTGGGCATTTGATTATTTTTTGATGTACAAGCAACCAATCCTTTAGGGTACCCCTTTCACTTGTCTTGTCTGGTAAATAAAATACCAGATTCATTATGGAATTTGTTGAGATCCCAAGTGATGACGAAAGTGAAGACACTGAATATGAAAATGTCGATGAATGTCACAATGAATCAATTGAACGAGCAGTAGCCCCATCAAAAAGTCATCTTGTCATCATCCCGCATAAGAAAAGAGGAGGGTGTTTCGAATTTCGGAATTTTACAGATATGGTATTTAATTTGGAATCTGCGACCCCGAAAATTCCCGAGTAGCAAAGTTCAGGGCAATTAGTGAAGCATAAATGGTTTTCCGCAGTGCGCATGTGCGGTACTGGGCCGCCATTTTGGAATTAATTAATTTTGATAAGAGATTATTAATCAGCGGTCTTTAATTTTTAATTGTTCAGTCATTTCTAGACTGATTTCTGAAAATACCAATTTCTAATAAAAATACATTAACTACTTTAAAACAGCGTAGAGCAGGCTCATGTCATATCTCGCTTACAGTTCTGCATTACAATTGGATCAGCAGCAGCATTTAAAAAGCGCACTTTGGGGTATTTCATCGATTTAGACGGCCAAAATTATTTTATTGGTTAAACAGTTTCTAAAAATTTATGTTTTTTGATTTTTGATATTATTAACCCTGTACGACTATTGGGTCATATATGACACACCTCAATTTTTTTTTTGTTTTTTTTTTTTTTTTTTTTTTTTAGTTGAACATTAAAATTGTTTTGTGTGAAAAATACTATTAAATGATGTTTGTTTGCTGATTTTTTGTTATCCTTAACCCTGTGCGATCAATGAGTCATATATGACCCACCTTTACTTCTTCTAAAGTAGGTCTTAAGTTGATTTTTTTTTTGAAAAATAGTATTAAAAATAGGAGACTGATTTCTGAATTTCTACTTCTTTTAACCCTCTATCAGTCTCGGTTCATACATACTGGTCTCAAAACAGGAGAAATTCACTTAGTCGAACAAAAAAACAGATTTTTTATTTTGAAGAAACAGTTAGAAAAAGGAATTTCATGTGCGCACTTATTTATTGTTGTGGTTGGCAAAAATTGTAAGTTATAAACACAAAGATTATTTGGCACCTTATCATAGCTTTAAAATATAAATAAAAAACGTTATTTTTACGAAGAGTTATCATCACATCATCGGGATCAAAGTATGTGTCATCATACAACGCATCTTCAAGTTCTTTGTTGGCATCAGCAGAGCGCAAATTTGATTTTCCTTTTGCTGGTCGCAAAATTGGCAATATGAAATAATAGGGGTATTCACACTGTAGTGTATTTGTGTTAAATATGTTTAAAATTTACAACACTTAGAATAAGATTGTGAACATACCATTTATTAATTTACAATCAGCTGATTTTGCTTACGTTTGTTCTGAAACCAACAAGATGCCGAAAAATTTCGGGTGCTCCAAAAGAAATTGAAGGATCATTTCGACTTCTTCGCTGGTCCTCTTCTTATAGGGTTTCTCTTTTTTTGTCTATTATTTTAATTGTTCAATTCATTGTATAATATTGTTAAAATAAGTCAATGCAGAAAATAAACTTATTTTCATCAATAACTTTACTTAAGAGCGCACTAAATTCTCTATTTTATTGTTTTCAACAAGCGATAACCACAAATACATCATAAATACAACGATTTATAGTGTTGTATTTCTGGTAAGTATGGTATTTTTTAGTTGCTTACATTTTGCTTGTGTAATTAACCACAGAAACCATTCTTATCACAAATACAGAATACAAGACTAGATATATCACATTGTGTTTACCCCTAATATAAATAACTGGAATTTAAAACTTTAATATTTGACTTGAAAATTTTAAATTTGGTGCGTTAAAAATATATCTGGGCAAAAATAGGGTTTTCAAGATCTAAAACAGGTCACAGGTTTTACAGGTTCGATAAAACAGGAGTCTCCTCCCAAAAACAGGACCAGTGGAACTATTAGTCATACATAATCCTCTTAATTTTTTGCATTAAAAATTAAAATCAAGGTAACTATTAAATATATAGTAATCAAACATGTCTCTTTTAATTTCTTTTAACCTTTAACCATGTACGGCAATTGGGGTGTATAAGACCCATCATCTCTAAAGTTTCTGTCATTAAAATGGATGAGAAAAATTTTTTATATTAACAGTCACTTATTATGTCTGAGTTTTGGTTTTTTGTGTTATTATCAACCCCGTATCCTTGGTAGTTAAATAATTAATACAGCAAATGAGAAAAAGCGTAAAAAAACTGCACTTTCATTAGAGATACTTATTATTAAAATTTCGTAACGAAAATACCCCTATATCCTTTTGCAGCACAAATGTAATATTTAAAAACTTAGTTCATAAAAATCGGACCAGTACTTTTGGAGTTAAGCGGCTACAAAAAAATTTACCCTTTAATTTTATGTAATAGTATAGATATAGATATAGATAAAAAACTCAGTTCTGACCAAAGTCGACTTAAGCGATTATTGCTTTTGGACCCAGAACTCCCGCCATACTAGCGAAATCTTCTTAATCCGTGTATTAAGAGAACTTCCTCTGAATTAAGCAAATGGATCTTTAACTTTTAAATAGTATTTCAGAAATATCAGGGAAATCAACCTTCAATATAAAAAATCTTCTTACTCTTCCAAGATATTTCACGAACAATCGAAGAATGAGCTTGACTTCCAAGACAAAGTCAAGCAAAAACTAACAGCAAAAAAAGAAATTATTTCTGACTTCTAACGTTTACGATTTTGCAAAGATTGATTCATCGGCTATCTCGCCAACAAGTCATCAACGGTCGCTGAGGTTGACTATTGTGTGTGCTTTTATCCATTCATCCGGCCAGCCATAAAATCCATTCATTCGAACGTGGTTTGTCTATCAACATATCTGGCTGTCTATTCACAATCATGCGTTTCTGCTGCTGTGCTTCATTTACTTTGATTTACGTCTGGTTCTAAGAAGTAAACCGTTGTATTTTTCTGCGCATTTTCTGTGCATTTATTATTGTTTTATATGCTCTATTTTTTTTTTTTTTTGTGAACTGCTTTCTTTCTTTCATTATTTCTTTTTCTTTTTCATCGACCGCAATGTTACACGTATAGATAGAGAGAGAGAGGGAGTATTTATAGTTAGTTGTTTTTCTTTTATGATTTACAACTTTCCGGGTCGTAAATTGCTGCGTTTGTTTATTTTTATGCGGGTTGCTTTATATTCGGTTAAATTATGAGTTTTTTAACTGGCGCAGATAAATTACGTTTTGGCGAATTTGTTACGAGCAGAATTGTTTCTCGCACGAATTGTGTAATTAATAATTTTTATAGCCAGCATGTTTATCATGAAAATCCTTCGCTTACTTCGAGCTGAATATGTTTGCTTTTAGTTTTATTGGGCTGTACAGTACAGTTGTCTATCGATGTCCTAGTTGTCATTCAATTTTTGTATTTTTCATTCTATAAATATTTCTTATTCATATCCAAGATATTTGGTACACCTAGGTTTTTGCACCTGCTTCACAATCTTAATTGCCTTAAGTAACGGTAAATGTCTTTTAGCTTTTTTTTAAAAAAACTAATGTGGCAACATTTCCGAAACTCAACAATGCTGCTAATTAAGATATTAATAAATGTTAACAAGATACAAAACTGCAAAGTTAAAAGCTCTATTGAATTAGTGAGCCGCATAGGAAGCTCCTCACATAGCGTGAGCTACTTATTATAAAGGAAGTGCATAAATTTAACAGCGCCAAAGCGCCAAAGTGAATGGGAAAAGCAATAAAAAAAAACAATATGATCGCGCTACAACTATGAATAAATAACAAAATATAAAATATATAAATCATAAAATAAAAATAATTTATTGCTTAAAAATTGCTAAAGAGTAACGATCATTGTGTGGAAAGTTGTGCTGGTTGTTTGTTGGTCGTTATACTATATTTTATTGTTGTTGTAGTTGCTGTTATTGTTATTCGTGCTGCCGCAGTCTGCCACAGCGTGCCTGTTGTGTGTTGCCATAATAAATTCAAATTTGGCGCGCAATAAATTTTCTCCATATAGTCTAATATATTTATATGTATATCTATGTATATATATACAAATATATTTTTCGCCATTATTTGCCACAAGATATGCTAGCAAAACGCCTCCGCTTTATAGTTCAAAAACAGCTGCTGCCGGTGCTGCTGCTGCTGCTTCTGCTGTTGATGCCGTCCAGCCGCGCACTGACTGTGGCACAGACATTTTTATTATTTATGGTGGCATTAAATGTTGCTAGCATTTGCAGTCAAATGCACTGAGAAAATGTTCACACAGCATTGTTTTGGGAGTACAAATAGTTTTTAAAAATTTTATTGCAATGAAGGCTTTTGCTTTACGAATTTTCAAAAAATCTATTGATTTTTAAGGAAATGTATTTCCTATCACACACCTAAGACAGTATTGACATGACACACGTGTCATATGACGTGATATATATGATATATGATATATATGACAAGACATATGACATGATATATGAAAAACATATGACATGACATATGAAAAAACATGTGACATGACATAGAACATGACATATAACATGATATATGAGTAGATATATGACATGACATATGTCAAAACAAATGATAAACATATGACATGTCATATAACGTGATATATATGATATATGACATGATATATATGACAAGAAATATAACATAACATACGAAAAGTCATATAACATAACATAGGACATGACATATGACATGCCATAGGGCATGACATATGACATGACATATGTCAAGACAAATGACATAACATATGACATGACATATGACATGACATAAGTCAAGACAAATGACATAACATATGTTATATATATGATATTTGACATCATATGTGTGACAAGACATATGACATAAGACAAGATAGGACATGACATAAGACATGACATATGACAAGACATATGACATGACATATCGGCACTCGTATGATTAACCAACGTAACTGACATATTTTGCGAAATTGAGTTAAAGCTGTCAATATATATTATTATGGCAGACTACATCATGTTAAACAGTATTATAACTAGATATAAACAACATAGTTGGACTAAAAAAACTTTAATAGCTCTGAGTTGTATCTTCCAAGAAAAAGTGATCTTGTGAACAATTAAAAAAATTCAGATACGTCAGTAAGTCATACTAGGGACGATATGGCATGCCATGAGTCATATGATATGTCATGTCATATTTCATAACATATGTCATGTCATATGTTATGTCATATTTTAGGTAACTTTGTTATGGAACGAAATTTTCAACTTTGAGAATGATTAAACAATTTTAGAGAGATTCTGTTTTTGGGTAAATGGTGGAGTTCCCAAAGAACCCAAATCTGACATGAATTTTCACACTATTGGAAATTCATATCAGATTTGGATCCTCTGGGAACTCCACCATTTACACAAATAACAAAATCTCGTAGAATTGTATAATCATTCTCAAAGTTGAAAATTTCGTCCCATAAAAAGGAATCCTAAAATATGACACGACATATGTCATGACATAATGATGTGACATATGACATGACATATTATGTGACATATGACTTGACGTATGATGTGACACATGACATGACACATGACATGACACATGACATGACAGTTACAATTCTGCGATATTTTGGTTTTTGGTAAATGGTGGAGTTCCCAAAGGACCCAAATCTGATATGAATTTTGGCATTATTTATATCAGATTTGGAAACTCATACCAGATTTCGATTCTTTGGGAACTCCACCATTTACACTAAAAACAAAATATCGTAGAATTGTATAATCATTCCCAAAGTTGAAAATTTCGTTCCATTAAAAGGAATCCTGAAATATGACATGACATAGGACAAGACATACATATGTCATGATATATGACAAGACATATGGCATGGCATATGACATGAGATATGATGTGACACATGACATGACATAATATGACATATGCCATGACATTCAATATGACATATGGCACGACAATTACAATCTTGCGAGATTTTGTTTTTTGGGTAAATGGTGGAGTTCCCAAAGAATCCAAATCTGATATGAATTTCCTCATTATTCATATCAAATTTGGATTCTTTGGAAACCATTTACACAAAAACCAAAATCGCATAGAATTGTATAATCATTCTCAAAAATAATTTTGTCTCATAAAAAGGAATCCTAAAATATGTCATGACATATGACATAACATATCGTCGCTAGTATGACTATCTTTGAATTTATTTAACCAAAAATGGTTTTTAGTTATGAAAAGAAAGCAAGAACCGGTTTTTAACTCCTTCCTGCCAACTTGATAATTTTTTATTTATTTTCTACTTCGATCTGATTGTTACGTTTCGAAACACAACTTTTTATTTTATAAAGAGTCCTATTAATTCAAATTGAAATGTAAACCCTGTTTACAAACTAAATAATAAGAAAACCAACTTGGTGACTTTGAACATCTAAAAAAAAATTTTCCAGTGTATTACTTTTGATTGCCGACAAAGCCAACAACTGAGCAATTAATATTCAATAATAAAAATCATTTTGCAAAAACATACCAACCCTATGGATTGGCTACAAGAACTACAACAACAACTACAACATTCTCAGCGTTTAATAACAAGAACAACATAATTGTCGCTATTTTTGTTGTTGTTGTTACTACTCCCTACACAAAGCCATAAATAACTGTCATTCTACTATGCACTCGATTTTCACACATCCGCTCCGAATACTCAAATGACAGCGCTTGTAACGCAACGCAACACAACGTCACGGAATGAAAAATGATTTATTTACATGTTTTTTTTTATTTTCATACAAATTTTGTTTTGTTTTTTTCTTTTTTCATACGCTTAAATAACATTTGTCATAATTTTTATGGCAAACAATTAAATTTGATTACAGCGGCAAGTGATGCCAACGCAAAAAAGACGCCACAAAAAAAGCCACACAATGCACAGCAGGAGATTTTAGAAGAAAACAAAACAGCACAAATTACATTGATAAACATTTAAACTTAAATCTATTGGCATAAACAGACAACCAACCATGAGTGACTGTTATAAATGTATCTATGTAAATTTTTCTCTTATGTAAAATATAATTTTCAAAACTAAACAATAGAAAGTCATTATAATGAATTGTTTTTTTAAATTATGGCAGAATAATGCCAAAATATTCAACATTGATCACACCGAACTGATAAAGACGATTAGCGCACAGTGTGCACCACAAAAAAAAGAAACAATATATGACATCCATAAAAAGCAAGTCAATTAAGAGAAGCAAAGAAGAAAAAATACACACCCTGCTGTTTTAAATGATCGCATAATAATAAGTTTAAATATTTTATGCATTTTGTATTTATTTTTTGTGTCTTTTCTTATTTCATTTGTTATTGCATGCAGTTATTTTTATGGTAAACCACAAATTATGGCAAATAATTTGTTTGCGCGCCGATATCATCGCTGCCATATATATAAAAATGATTATTTCTGCATTCATTTATTGACTAATTTATGGCAGTTTTTTCTTTTTGTTGTTTATTTTAGTCCATTAGTTTTTAAGAGGGAGATTTCTTTGTGATTTTGTTTTTTTTTTTTAATATAACCGTTTTATATCTACAAAGCATTGGCTTCGCTCGCACAAAGTAGGTTTAACGACATGTTATGTTGTATAAATTTCAAATTGTCTTGCTTATTGATGTGTTTTATTAATTAAACTGATTACTAAACAGCTTAAAGCAATTTATGACTAGCTATAGAGCACACCTTAGTTATAATTTTTATTGAAAGCTTTAACCACCACACATTGACATATTTTTTATTAATGCTCAGAGAAGTGGGTTTGTTTTTTTTTTTGTGGCTTTTAATCTATGCAAGTTTTGATTGAGATGTCTTCGTGCCCTGATTGATGAAAATGGCTCGGTTCAATGTATTTCCATCCGTTAATTAATGTGTTTCTTGTTTTTCTTGGTTTTTTTTTTTTTTAAATATTTTCATCATTATCTGTCATCAAATCCATAACAATTTACAGATTTACACTTTACTTACCCAGCCCCAAAACACTTCTGGAACTCGTTCTTTGAGATACCCTTCAACTCTTTCAGCGATTCACTTAGAATCTCATCTATGATTGCAAAACGACACACATTGGAACGCTTTCATACAATAGGCGGACATTGATAGTAAACGTCATCGAAATGATACGAAATTTGTCATAAATGTCTTTTTAGAACAGTAGAATGAAAATTTGTTAAAATGGTTGAAATTGGTTGACGGTCGGCAACCTCCCATACATATTTTTTTCTAATAGTGTTATAACTTCGTGATAAATACTCGTAAGAATATATAATTTCACACACACAAAAATGATAGTATTAAGACATTATTTAGAAAAAATTTTCCAAATAGGTCAAGCCACACACCCATCTCCCATACAAAATAATACATCCAAAAAGAAAAATCTGAAAAATTTTACATAAAAAGTAAGTAAGGATTTGAAATTTGTGTCAAAAGTTTTGTGTTTGAATACATGCAGACAATAACTGATAACTGTAAGATTCCAATCAAAGCGTGATAACTGTTATAAAAAAATGCCTTTATTTAAATATAATATATAAATGGCTTAACTTAATCGCTACTTCTTCTTCTTCCTCTTGCAGCACTTGATCTTTATAAACATAATTTGTTACATCTATATTAGCACTATGTTTAGACGGTGGGGTGCAATAGCGCCTTGTGAAATTACACCTTAAAGGCCTTATTTCACAATTGAAAGTGTAATAAAGCCTTTTTTGAAATAAAGGCCTTATTTCTCAACTCAAAGTGAAATAAGGCCTTTATTAAAATTTACCCAATTGTGCAATAAAGCCTTTTTTCTTCTTTTTATTATTCTCTTGTTACACTGTTCAATTTATTGTTTTTGTTGTTGTTGATAACAGCATTTCGCTTACTATAATGTGTCATTATTATTAATTCTTAATTTATTATTAATTAATTCTTAATTCTTAATTTTATACTTAATTCTCTGAGTAGTCAGAGAATTCAGAAATCTGAAAAATCAGGCTATGAGTAATAATTTTAATAGTATTTTTGAACCATTCATAGCATATTTCGAGAGGCAGTGGATTAAAAAGGTACATTAATTAATAGTTTTTCACTATAGAGAAAACTATAGTGAAAATTTACTAATTTTCCCTTTTACAAAATGTTGACATAAAGGACTAAACATCTTGTAAAAGGGAAAATTATTAAATGTTAATGTTAATTTTTGTTAATATTAAATTTTTTGTAATTTTTCAATAAAATATAAAAAGAAAAAGAATATTATTGCTTCATTAAAAAAAAAATTCAAAGTGCAAATACACCTTTAAGGCCTTATTTCACAATTGAAAGTGCAATAAAGCCTTTTTTCTCAACTCAAAGTGAAATAAGGCCTTTAAGGTGTAATTTCACAAGGCGCTATTGCACCCCACCGTTTAGACATTTGTTTGTTACCGTTATAAAAACGGGTCTCTGGTGATATAAGAAGTGCAACCATGAGATCCTTATTGCATAAATCCCTTGAAACTTTCCTTGTGCGGCTCAAACGATAATTCTGTATGTCCTTGTGCCTTGCCTCAAAAGCTTCTTCAGACAATATACTATATGGCAAGGTGAAATTTTTAATAACTGCACCGTATTTTTTATGGACTGTTTTTTGTGGACTGTACCAGGAATAATTTTCCATAAAATTTCTCTTTATTTTGAGGCTTATTTTCATAATTTTTAATAATAAAATATTTTAATTCCGATTCAATAAAAAACATTTAAAATTTAAAAAATAAAAAAAAATAATTTAATTAATAAATTTAAAAAAAAATTTATTTAAAAGTAAATTTATGTGTTCAAAAGTAAATTAGGTTACAGCTAGACTCATAAACGAAAATAATGACGCATCCAAAAATTATATTTAAGGATATCAAATAAAAAATCAAGCGCAGAAAAGTGACCACTTATGCTCGAAGTATCACAACCAACTGAAAGCTTTAACAGCTTACACGCACTTATGTACATAAGCAGCTATGGGCAGAGAGCACTCTTAGAGCGCTGAGAGCAAAAATTGAGAGCAAAGGCTTATGTAGCAACCAGCGTTGCCGTTTTGCTACAATTGTAGCAAATTTTCTACATTTAAAATTAAAAGCTACAATGCTCCATAACTTCTTAAAATGCTACATTTACATAATTTCAAACAATTTTTGTATTGTCAATAGAAAAAATTAGAAAACGAAGACTATATATTAAAACAAAAACAAATTGTGTTCATACCTTTAGTGCATTCACTACTCTAACTCCATTTTTTTCGATGCAAATAAACACCCTATGCGAACTACAAGAAGTTTCGAGTGGAGTGGCTGGAAAATAAAAATGACACGGATTTTTGCAAAGCGTGCAACAAGAGTACTGTCAATATTTTGTCACACCTTTATAGACACGCTAAATGTTCTGCATATGTACAAAACGTGGAATCCAGAAAAAGTCAAATATACTCATTTTTTTTATGGTGAAACGATGGTCATATTCTTGATAGCACACAACGTACATTTCCTGCTAATGGATGTCTTCCTGATCTCTTAGCTGAATTTTGTTCGGATTCAGAAGTGGTCAAAAGTTTGAAATGTGGCAGAATGAAAGCGACACACATTACAGAGGAAATTTCAGATGTACCAACTAAGGACCTGATTTAAACTTTAAAATCATGTAAATTTTAAATCATTTCTTTATTTACATTATTTGAATTGGTTTTTTTTCAACATTATTTAAAACAATAATTGTTCTTATTTTTGAATAAAATCAAAATATTAACGAATATAATTTTTGATAAAAACAAATTCTGCCAAATAGCTACTTTTAATTATTATTGCTAGACTTAAAAATTTTTTTTGCTACATTGCAGACAGATTTGATACGTATTTTGCTACGGAGAGAATGTATTGAGTGGCAACACTGGTAGCAACACAAAACGCAACAACAAATCAAAGTCAAAAGACAAACATAGAAATAACACAGAAGCCTTAAATGTAATGGTGCCCATACCCGTACATAATAAGCTAGACACATTGACGACGGCTGCTGCAGTGCAACATGAGGTGAAAATTAAAATGTTGTAATGTCGTGTGCGGCTTGGTTATTTTGAACGCGGTGCAACAATCAAAAAGATCATATATAGAAGGACGCTAGCGCACAAAATTTTTCATATTAACTACGTTAATAACCTTAAAGTTGGTCGACAACCGAAGCAAACACCGAAATAACGAAAAAAAGGAACTGTCTTATGTAAAAATTTAGAGCAACTGATCAAAAACAAAAATGGCTGCATTTGTTGCATGTCAAATTAGAATTAAATCTATATCGACGACAGCAACATTGCCGCAGCCGCACTGCGGTCGAGCATTGTCGTTGCAACATATTCACCACATACACCTCCATAAGAAAAGCATGTAAAAACAATTTGACAGCTGCTGCACGGTCGCAGCCGTCGTGAATGTGTTTAGGCTATAAGTGTGGCGGCAGAGAAAGCTCTTTCCCCGCGAGCGGCAGAATGCCCGACATTGGTTTAGTTAAGAGATGTTCACGTAGTACCAGTGTTGCCAGATAGAGGTAAATTTCCCTAATTGAGGTAATTTTCGACTCAGTTTTTGGGCAGAGGTGAAAAAGGTAATATTTGATCAAAAGTGGTAAATTTTGCGAAAATAATAATTTTTTAGACTTGTTAATGTTTTGAGTTATTGGCAGTACCGTTACCTCTCTGAACATACTCACAAGAAGTTTAATATTCTTGTGAATCATCCTGTGTAACAAAAATAAAAAAAAAAATTTGAATTATCCATCTCTAGTTGCTGAACAAATATCCCTTTTACATTGGTCAAGAATTGAAAGCAATTTTCGAAGTTGTTGACTAATTGCGACGAATTGGATGAGAAGAAAGTGGGAAAAAATTGACGGTACGCTTGTGTTGTACCGTCAAGCTTTTGGGTTCAAAAGAAACCGTCACAAAAAATTGCTTTCAACTTTTTACCAATGTAAAAGGGGTAAAAGAAACAAGCGAATTTTATTCAAAAATAGCAAACCAAAATAGCCGGTAAGTCCCGGTGTATACATGTCAAGAATTAACGGCCAACTTGTTGGTGAGAGATAAATATATGTATACTAACAAAAAAATTATAATGGTTCTTAATCATTTAAAAATTTGTCAATTGTTTTATTTTATGAAAAGGTCCGAAAGCAGTAAATTTTTTTCCAAATAGGGGTAAATTTTAGTTCCTCTCTCTGGCAACACTGCGTAGTACCACGCGTGGTGAGACTCGAAAGCTTTATTCGAGAATCGAAACAACGTTCAAGATCGAATGCACGAAGTTCTCTCAATTAGTTTGGCGCTAAAACTTCAAACAAAAAGGTTTACGGCGCTTGGTCGTGTGATTTGCACTAAATTTGTGTCAGTGCAGATAGCGAGAGAGCTAATAACACAAGTACAAAAGTTGAAAATTGAAGTAGTATGCGTGTGGACACCAATGGCTTAGTTCAGTTACTTCCAGCTTGAAGTTTCAGCGCCAACTGATTGAGAGAACTTCGTGCATTCGATCGTGTACGTGTTTCGATTCTCGAATAAAACTTTCGAGTATCACCACGCGTGGTACTACGTGAACATTACTGGTTTAGTTCCACATTGAAAAATGGCAACACGTTAACTACACACAAACCATGTTTAAATGTCAAATGCCAGGGCTGCACTCTCTAAAACTCGAAATGCATAACCCTCTACATTCGTAAATACGTCTAAATGTAAGTGCGTTTCATTATTTTAACCGATTATGAGGATGAGTTCAGAACTCAGAAGATGAGTTCTGATCTAGCATCTCGGAAGAGCGAGTTCAATCCTGGGCTCGAGAAAATTTTCAATAATGCATTATTAAATTCTTAATTAAAAAAGTTCTTAAACATACAAAGATTGTGTCTCATGATATATTTTTTTAATTATATAAAGAAAAAAAATAACAATAATAAATAAAAAATAATGGTTGCTTCTGCCAGGAATCGAACCTGCCATAAATTACATTAGTTCTTTAGTCAGTACGCGTGTCACGCCCGGCTATCAAAGCAAATTCGAATAGGCAAATAAAGTACTTCAGGATTAATTTTCTGGGTTCAACCTGAACAATGAAATAGCCACTTTTAATTTGCCTTCAATAACTTATGTAATTCCTCGGCGAATGTTATAGGTTTTAGGGTTATAATCACTTTTTAAATATTCTGAGTAAGAGTTATCGATAGTCAATTTTTTTAGAATTTAAGTTTTTTCTATTTTTTTGTCTTCTTTAATAAAATAATTAAGATTTGCCTCCGTTTTGGATTTAAGAAATTTTTAATTTATTATTTTCCGTTGTTTTCCTGTATATTTTAAAATATGTATAAATATTTTTTCAAACAGAGAGACCAAAGAAATGGAATCCATTAAATTTTCTACGTGTTACGGAATTGCTAAAATATTTTTTATTTTTCAATTTTTTTTATTTCTGTTTTCATTCCCCAGTGACTTCCGACACTTGCCTGTTGACAGTTGACAGCGATTCCGAATGCCAGCAACAGTGTAGCATGTGACATGACAGCAACGACAGCGAAATAGCCAGACAGACAGACAGACAAACAGCGCAGCACATATTTTCAAAGCACATTTTTACTTTGATTGTCAGAGTTTTGCACTCTATTTCTCCTTGTGCTCTATTTTGCCAATTTTATTCCTTAAAAAACTTCTATTTTACTACACCTTGTTTTTAGATGGTTGTTGTTTTTTAAGTTCTTGCGTGCAGCTGTCAACGCCATTTTTACTACTCACCGTAACTTTGTTGTTGTGCGTTTGCTTTTCGATTTATAGTTTGTTGTTGCTCATTATTATCTACTTCACTTCACCACTTTCAGTACTCATCCAACTCGACTTGCTTTTTTTGTGTTGTTATTTTTGACATTTGACATGACATTTCATACAAGTTGTGTTGTTATGTGATGACTTAAAAGCGCAAGCAAGCAAGGGTGAGAATGACAGTTGAGGTGAAAGAGTCAGTGAGTGAGTGAGTAGGATGTCAGCTCTGAAGCTTACGGTCTAGTTTTTTCCTACTGCAAAAAGTCACTTTAACGCCGCTATATATAACCTTATCTGACGGTCTTTTCGTCATTCTCTATATCAATCGAGAAATTTCTGCAAACCTTCATTCATTCGTTCATTCATTTATATGAAAATTACAATCAGCGTACCTAGCTTTGTTAAATGCACGTCATTTGACTTAATAAATGACAGCTTTGCCTGAGTTATGAGCTGACAGCATGACGTTCGTTGAAATTATAGAGAAATTATATTTGTACTATAATTAAGAGTATAAAGGTCTTAAGTGTCACCCACGCCATGCCCTGAGGTGTTAAGCCCTTGTGCTGTCATATCAAAAGTTGCTACTGCATATAAAACAGAGTCTAATATGATTGCCGTGTGAACGAAAACAGCTGAGATTTAAAATATTTATGAAACTTGCGGAGTAGACTCTTTGGCTTAATCCAGATTGTAGTGTTGTGTTTGGTGAAGTATGTAATTTTATAATTAAATAAATTGTGAGTTTGTAGCTGATTTTAATAGCTTCGTTTTTGCACTTAAGTGTCTTGCTATCACCCAGGTTGTTTTTTACATTTCCTAAATCATTTTATTTGAATTATATATGCATATTTTGTCATGCATAGATTTTTGCAAAAAAATTATAGTAAAACAAAAAATTATATTCTTACAGAAACTCAGTCTTAGCTGTCTCCCATATATTTTTATTTTTATTTTATTTTTTTTTCATTTGATAAATTTTTCTTAAAGATATATGTAGTCAATAAGTAGTGAGCCTAGAGCAATTTGATCTTTTTTTTCTGAGTTCTCTTCAAATTTGCTTAGATCTTCTTTATGGTATGATTTTTCTTACCCTCAAAAATTATTCTTTCAATTAGTCTCCCCTTCGAATTTCTCATTTGACTCAAATTTCTCATTTGGACCAAATTTTTAAGTTCGGGAATAAAAACAAAAAATCATATAGTTGGAGAATGCTTTGAATGCATAATTATTCATCATTAGATCTCACACTTTCCGGATTTTTTTCATTAATGAAGTTTCTGAAGTAACAACCATATTCAGAGGACTGAAAGTCTAACAATTATGAGAGACATCAACACTCCGGTTGGTATAAAATATTCGTGTTCATTTGTAATGTCTAATGTTTTTTGCAATATTCAGGAAAGTGAAAGAGGAACAATTTTCTGTGTCACGCATTTAATGAGTAACATTTGTGTGTCACTCACGTTCCGGATAGTATTTTTGAAGCATTTAATGCAGTGATGTTCACGTAGTACCACGCGTGGTGAGACTCGAAAGCTTTATTCGAGAATCGAAACACGTACACGACCGAATGCACGAAGTTCTCTCAATCAGTTGGCGCTGAAACTTCAAGCTGGAATGTTCGTGCCACTTGGTCGTGTGTTTTGCACTGCACGAAATGGTTGAGGCATATGAAAATGCGTTATTTGCAGAATTATAATAATAATAATGATTATGATAGTGACAATGATAACGATAATGATAATGATAACAATGATAATGATAACACAATTCTTGCTTCATACCTGCACAACAATTTTTAACAGCGCAGAGAGCGAGAGAGCTACAAACACAAACACAAAAGTCGAAAATTGTAGTAGTATGCGCGTGAACACCACTGATTTAATGTGTTCAGTGATGTAGAAGACAATCAAATATGAGCTATTCATATCAAAATCCATAACCATATCCATATTCATATCCATATCCATATCCATATCCATATCCATATCCATATCCATATCTGTATCCATTTTCATATCCATATCCATATCCATATCCATATTCATATTCATATCCATATCCATATCCATATCCATATCCATATCCATATCCATATCCATATCCATATCCATATCCATATCCATATCCATATCCATATCCATATCCATATCCATATCCATATCCATATCCATATCCATATCCATATCCATATCCATATCCATATCCATATCCATATCCATATCCATATCCATATCCATATCCATATCCATATCCATATCCATATCCATATCCATATCCATATCCATATCCATATCCATATCCATATCCATATCCATATCCATATCCATTTCCATATCCATATCCATATCCATATCCATATTCATATCCATATCCATATCCATATCCATATCCATATCCATATCCATATCCATATCCATATCCATATCCATATCCATATCCATATCCATATCCATATCCATATTCATATCCATATCCATATCCATATCCATATCCATATCCATATCCATATCCATATCCATATCCATATCCATATTCATATCCATATCCAGATCCATATCTGTATCCATATCCATATCCATATCCATATCCAGATCCATATATATATCCATATCCATATCCATATCCATATCCATATCCATATCCATATCCATATCCATATCCATATCCATATCCATATCCATATCCATATCCATATCCATATCCATATCCATATCCAGATCCATATCCATATCCATATCCATATCCACATCCATATCCACATCCATATCCATATCCATATCCATATCCATATCCATATCCATATCCATATCCAGATCCATATCTATATCCATATCCACATCCATATCCATATCCATATCCATATCCATATCCATATCCATATCCATATCCATATCCATATCCATATCCATATCCATATCCATATCCATATCCATATCCATATCCATATCCATATCCATATCCATATCCATATCCATATCCATATCCATAACCATATCCATATCCATATCCATATCCATATCCATATCCATATCCATATCCATATCCATATCCATATCCATATCCATATCCATATCCATATCCATAACCATAACCATATCCATATCCATATCCATATCCATATCCAGATCCATATCTATATCCATATCCATATCCATATCCATATCCATATCCAAATCCATATACATATTCATATCCATATCAATATCCATATCCATATCTATATTCACATCCATATTATTATCCATTATCATATCTATTTCCATATCCATATCATTATTCATATCCATTTCGTTTCGAGGAAGGCATAAAACATACATACATTTGGAGAACCAATTGGGAAGAAATACATTTCAAAAAATTTATTTGTATCAATCGTCACTCTTTTCGTTTCGTATGTAAGTGTCACATAAATTAGTAGAAGTACAAATGCTCAAGCGTAACAAAAATTACTTGCAAGCCATCTGCTATGCTTTCCAATACTTCCTCTCTCCCGTTCTCAGATTTCAAAATAACTACTTTAGTATTAGAATATATTTGCCACTGTCGTACAAATACTTCTGAAGAAATAATAGAACCGTCGCGCATTAAAAGTATAGCATTTAAGTAAAGTAGAACATACTGCACTGTTTGAAGTATGTTTTGAATGTTTTTTTTTTCAGTGGTCATACGCCTTGGAATATAAATCAGTATATTATCTGCTTATATAACGAGACCCTATCTTTTTTTTTAAAGCAACAACACATTTCTCTTTATGGCATTATATTAAACTCTAGCAAAATTAAGTCTGAAGCCACAACTTCCTATACTTCCGACACTTTTCACTGTTTCATACACCACCACAAAAGGCAACAACTAGAATTGCTAGCTTTTCCCTTGCAATAAATGCACTTTACAACTAACTCAAAAGGCGACGGTGAGTGCAAATGGAAGCACTAAGTGGGAAAAGCGAAATAAAAGGCGTCAGAAGCTGGCTTGGTTGAAAAATATGCACATCAAAGCATTGATGTATCATGCACACAAAAGAACACACGCAAGAAAAAAATGCAACTGACACAAGTGTTAAATGCACTTTTTTGCATCCACAAAGCAAGCCCATTTAAGACCTTTTAAAAATTTACAATTTAAATGTGCACATTTTTTTTATTTTTTGCACTTCTCTCTTTTTTTAAAATAATATTTTTTTTCCCAACTTTGAAAACAATTCGTTCATTCGCTCGTTTCCAACAACATGCCGCACACAATTATCTGCAGCTAGTAATCTTCAAGTCCGCAAGGTGTCGCTGCATTTACGCTTAACAGTTGTGTATCTTGTGCAAAATTGCAAGTATGTCTAGCTAGAGTTGCATGACTGTCTGCTCTTCCTTTCTTTTCTTCATCCTTCCATTCAGGCTTTACTGTTCCTCCTTTCTTGCTTTCTGGCTTCCTCGATTTCTTTATGCTGCTTTATCGGCGTGAAAGATCTTTTAACACTCGCTTCTATTTTGGAACACTTTGCATTAAATTATGCAAAATTAGTACGACTTGGCGTGCAAACAACAAAAACAACAACAGTAACAGTAACAACGAAGTGAGAGACAGCTGAAAGATGGCGATGGGATAGACAGCAAGCAAGACAAATAAAGCGAAAGACTGACTGACGTACGGTTGGTGGTACCACATGCCACTTGCTCGAAAACCGACAAACTTGACAGCTTGAGGAAAAGATGTGAGAAGCATTGGAAAATGACGTTGAAGCACATGAGACGCGAACCGCAACGCTTGGATATGACATGATATAAAAAATGGGGGAAAAAATATTTGCATCGTAAATTGCGACGGGCGAGTGCAAAATCTTACAATACAGGGTGAAAGATGTTATAATGAATAACTTTATTCAACGAATAAATTGTAATTTTTTATGTAAGAGAGATATTTTCTTAAGTAGAAAAAATAATCTTGGCGCTGACTTGGATGGATAAGTGTCACCCACATGCGATGAATTTTGTTATCTTGAAGTTTGAGGATTTATTTTATCAATCCTATCAACCAAGTTATACCCAAGCCATGAACATTGTTGTTATCTTGGTACGAAACATTTACTCCATACCGGCGATTCTATATTATAAGTGTCGCCCATCAAATTGAAGATATCGGAAGCAACTCAGCGGTTGCAAAATTTATTCAAGTTCAATTTATTCTCCTAACTGTGATGACTTTTTTCTTTTAAACTCCGCTTGCAACTTTGGGTCGCCCAATCGGTGATTCCAATAATCGTCTTCGATAAAAACCACTAGAAGTCATTTTTTCTTCTAATATGTAAATGTAATTTTTCCTTTTAACAGAAGGACCAAAAATTGAAATTAAGTGTAACCCAACATGTAACTCCAGTAATATTACTCTTCAATAGAAAACTGGAATTTTTTATAAATTCTCCAGAAGAGGTTAAAAATTTAGCTTACAAGATTAACAACATTTGTGAAAAAACTTATGGGTATTCACAATTGAATGTTAATTTCAAGAGTGAAAAAAATACCAGATTTATTTGAATATAATCTTCACTAAGAACTCTGTAAAAATTATTTTAATTTTATGAAAAATTAACACTAAGCGAACTCGATAGTGTAGTAGATAGCACGATAACTGCCAGCCCAGAGGTCCCGGGTTCGAATCGCGGCAAGACAATGGTTTTAAGCATTAGTCTTTCAGCATCTTTCCTCGTTTCTTATTTCTTAAATTGCAAATAGTACATCAATATTGATGACTTAGAAGTTGTAGGTAATTGAAATTATATGGATGGGTTACATTATAAATGAAATTGACTGAGGTAAAGGTATAAAATTATATTTAAAAATATTTATATGGCTTCCTGCCAACATAAAACGTCATACATTTATTACTCAGTTGCCCCTCTTTTCCACTAATCTTTCGCCCCATTTTCGAACCATTGCAGACTTATCTGAATAGGAATAACATCAGAAATCCTTGATTCAAGAATAAAAAAAAATAGAAATAAAAAATAGGCGGTTCGTCGGAATCTTCTGACTAAATTTCGCAAAAAATTTACATTATTGGACATTAAACCACCAACACGCATACGTAGAGTGCGAACAGAGGAAAATATCGTAACTGTTTCCGCCAGTATTGTTTCTGACCATGAATTATCGATTCGGTACCGTTCGCATCAATTGGGCCTCTGTTACTTCACTTTGTGGAACATTTTACGGAAAGATTTGGGTGTAAAA
>OX030948.1:187184727-187212227 GCA_943735915.1 Pherbina coryleti | reverse complement strand
AAAAATAGAAACTTAAGACTATTTTTGTTTATCACCCTGTATCTGTCAAAGCAATATTTTATATGCAAATTGTTGCAATGTGTAACTGACAGTTATTTTATCAAAAGTAGAATGACATGTGCAAAACAAAAAAAAACAACACTTCGAATGACACAAACATTATACAAAAAATTGCACACAAAATAAGATTAAACGCAACAAATGACAGCTGAAATGACATAAATATGTCACTCCAAAAGCAAATGCAATGCAAACACTTAAAAAATGGTCAGCGCATTTAAGATAAACCCATTTCAAAAAACAAAAAAAAAAAAACAAATTAAAAAAAATTACAATATTTCAAGAACTTTTTGCTGCTTACTCAAGCTCAATTTTTTTTATTTTACATTAATACATATATAGCTGCTGCTGACACTTAACAGTGATAAATGATCATTGCTACCAGCAAATGTCGCCACAAATTTGTATATATGTCAAATTTTTAAAAGGAATTTAAATTTATAAAAACCAAAAACATATCAATTTAAAAGAACTGGTCGCTTAAATGTAATAAATATCAACTTTAATGCATTAATTCTACAGTTATTGATCACTACATGTCGTTTTGATTTGTTCACCGGTTAAGTGAGTTGAAATGATTTTATATCGTTTATTACAATAAAAATTTTATTAACACTCAACGAATTGAAGTGGAACAGCAGTCAAGTGTTGCAGTTCCTCGCCTTGCCAGTCGGCATTAACGATCAACGATCAACTTTAATGATCACCACTCTACGTTTAACGTTTAGCTTCTCAACAGCGGCTTTCAACCTCAACAGCGTCTGGCACAGTCTGCATCAGCAACAAAAACAACTACAACAACAACAACAACAACAACAACAGCAACAGCAGCATCATCGCTGCTCATGATCATCATTTGTTCATTTAAGCCGATCATTATTTTTCACTCATTACTACAAGTGAATGCCAGTTTGTATTTTTCATTTTATTGCTTGCTGTTATTATTTATTTTTTGTCTGTGCTTTTTTGGTTTTTGTTAATATCTTTTAAGCTGACAGCTAACTAAATTAATTTGACAATAATTAGCATTTCAACTTGTCATCATTAATGAATATGAAATGTTTGTTTTTTTTTTCTGTCGCAAGTGTGATAAAATTGGTATCGACAAAAGCCAAACAGAAAGATGAGGTAGGCAAAATTTACAAGGACAGCGGTTCTTAAATTTTGACACCGAAGGACATTATTATGATATTTCTGTAAATGTTGTACTCTTGGTCTTTATATTGATCATTCAAACGATCTTCATCTTGATGTTAAATCCGATCAGAATCTTCAATTAAATTTTGATTTTGATTTTGATTTTGATTTTGATTTTAATTTTGATTTTGATTTTGATTTTGATTTTGATTTTGATTTTGATTTTGATTTTGATTTTGATTTTGATTTTGATTTTGATTTTGATTTTGATTTTGATTTTGATTTTGATTTTGATTTTGATTTTGATTTTGATTTTGATTTTGATTTTGATTTTGATTTTGATTTTGATTTTGATTTTGATTTTGATTTTGATTTTGATTTTGATTTTGATTTTGATTTTGATTTTGATTTTGATTTTGATTTTGATTTTGATTTTGATTTTGATTTTGATTTTGATTTTGATTTTGATTTTGATTTTGATTTTGATTTTGATTTTGATTTTGATTTTGATTTTGATTTTGATTTTGATTTTGATTTTGATTTTGATTTTGATTTTGATTTTGATTTTGATTTTGATTTTGATTTTGATTTTGATTTTGATTTTGATTTTGATTTTGATTTTGATTTTGATTTTGATTTTGATTTTGATTTTGATTTTGATTTTGATTTTGATTTTGATTTTGATTTTGATTTTGATTTTGATTTTGATTTTGATTTTGATTTTGATTTTGATTTTGATTTTGATTTTGATTTTGATTTTGATTTTGATTTTGATTTTGATTTTGATTTTGATTTTGATTTTGATTTTGATTTTGATTTTGATTTTGATGATTTTGATTTTGATTTTGATTTTGATTTTGATTTTGATTTTGATTTTGATTTTGATTTTGATTTTGATTTTGATTTTGATTTTGATTTTGATTTTGATTTTGATTTTGATTTTGATTTTGATTGTGATTTTGATTTTGATTTTGATTTTGATTTTGATTTTGATTTTGATTTTGATTTTGATTTTGATTTTGATTTTGATTTTGATTTTGATTTTGATTTTGATTTTGATTTTGATTTTGATTTTGATTTTGATTTTGATTTTGATTTTGATTTTGATTTTGATTTTGATTTTGATTTTGATTTTGTTCTTAATCTTGATATTGATCTTGCTCTTGATCTTGATCTTGATCTTGATCTTGATCTTGATCTTGATCTTGATTTTGATCTTGATTATGATCTTGATCTTGATCTTTATCTTGATTTTGATTTTGATCTTGATCTTGATTCTGATCTTGATCTTAAGACTTATCTCGATCTTGATCTTGATCTTGATCTTGATCTTGATCTTGATCCTAATTTTGATCTTGATCTTGGTCTTGATCTTGATCTTGATCTTGATCTTGATCTTGATTTTGATCTTGATCTTGATCTTGATCTTGATCTTGATCTTGATCTTGATCTTGATCTTGATCTTGATCTTGATCTTGATCTTGATCTTGATCTTGATCTTAATCTTGGTCTTGATCTTGATCTTGATCATGATCTTGATCTTAAGATTTATCTCGTTCTTAGAATAAAAAAAGCTCATTGTTTCTGATCTTAATCTTAAGATTTATCTCGATCTGGATTCTGATCTTAAGATTTATCTCGATGTTGATCTTGATCTTAAACTTGATCTTCATCCTGATTTTGATCTTGATCTTTATCTTGATCTTGATCTTGATCCTGATTTTGATTTTGATTTTTATATTGATCTTGATCTTGATCTCGATCTTGATCTTGATCTTGGTCTTGATCTTGATCTTGATCATGATCTTGATCTTAAGATTTATCTCGTTCTTAGAATAAAAAAAGCTCATTGTTTCTGATCTTAATCTTAAGATTTATCTCGATCTGGATTCTGATCTTAAGATTTATCTCGATCTTGATCTTGATCTTAAACTTGATCTTCATCCTGATTTTGATCTTGATCTTTATCTTGATCTTGATCTTGATCCTGATTTTGATTTTGATTTTTATATTGATCTTGATCTTGATCTCGATTTTGATCTTGATCTTTATCTTGATATTGATCTTGATCTTGCTCTTGCTCTTGATCTTGATAAGCTAACATTTTCAATTAAATATTCTAATTTTCATATTTTTACTTGTTCACTTTTTACTTTTTTTTACTTTTTTTACTTTTTACTTTTTAACTTTTTCTTTTTACTTTTTACTTTTTACTTTTTACTTTTTACTTTTCACTTTTTACTTTTTACTTTTTACTTTTTACTTTTTACTTTTTACTTTTAATTTTTTACTTTTTTCTTTTTACTTTTTACTTTTTACTTTTTACTTTTTACTTTTTACTTTTTACTTTTTACTTTTTACTTTTTACTTTTTACTTTTTCCTTTTTACGTTTTACTTTTTATTTTTACTTTTTTCTTTTTACTTTTTACTTTTTACTTTTTACTTTTTACTTTTTACTTTTTACTTTTTAATTTTTACTTTTAATTTTTTACTTTTTTCTTTTTACTTTTTACTTTTTACTGTTTTTTTTACTTTTTACTTTTAATTTTTTACTTTTTACTTTTTACTTTTTACTTTTTACTTTTTACTTTTCACTTTTTACTTTTTACTTTTTACTTTTTACTTTTTACTTTTTACTTTTTACTTTTTACTTTTTACTTTTTACTTTTTACTTTTTACTTTTTACTTTTTACTTTTTACTGTTTACTTTTTACTTTTTACTTTTTACTTTTTACTTTTTACTTTTTACTTTTTACTTTTTACTTTTTACTTTTTACTTTTTACTTTTTACTTTTTACTGTTTACTTTTTACTTTTTACTTTTTACTTTTAATTTTTTACTTTTTACTTTTTACTTTTTACTTTTTACTTTTTACTTTTTACTTTTTACTTTTTACTTTTTACTTTTTACTTTTTACTTTTTACTTTTTCCTTTTTACTTTTTACTTTTTATTTTTTACTTCTTACTTTTTACTTTTTACTTTTTACTTTTTACTTTTTACTTTTTACTTTTTACTTTTTACTTTTTACTTTTTACTTTTTACTTTTTACTTTTTACTTTTCACTTTTTAATTGTTTATTATTTTTTTCATCCACAAAAAGTTTGTGTTGCGCTGATGTTAAAGCATTCGCCATGCCGCATTTATAAATCCAACAACACTTCATAATTTCAAACATTTCTGCAAGTTGTCAACATTTTTCATATTACTGCTGCTGCTGATGATGCTGCTCCTGCTTCATAAACGAAAACGCTTGGATGGCACATCATTTCGTAGATGTCATGCCGCAACGCAACGTTTGAAAGCTGCCTGCTGCGTTTTTATTCGCAGTGGACTCGGTGCATTTGCGAAGCGTTAATTACATTTTATTTTTAATTATGAACAACAACATGTGCGTTGACAACTGTTGTCAGCAGCAGCAACAGCAACAGCAACAACAGACAAGATGCAACGCCAGAATAATAAAAAGTAATAATAAGAATTTGACAACTTCCTCTACAGTTGCTAAAGCAACAAATACAAATACTGCGCTTGTCATGCAGACACAAAAATGTTGCCTCTTTTTTTTTTTGCACACATCCTTCGAGACATCCAACATTAATGCTAATTGATGTGATTTCATAAAATTTTATCCAACTTGCTGAAATTTAAATTAATTAAAACTGAATGTTGTTGTTTTTGTTTATGTTGTGGTATCTGCAGCTGCAATTTTAATTTATGCAACGCATTCATTTGTATCTGACTTGGTGTTGGCAGCTTGTGTGCTGCTGTCTCACAACATGACTTTTTTGTCGCATGATGTTGAGTCAGTGTTGGGTGAACACAATTCCGTCTTTTTGCTGTATATCAGCTGATTTGATTATGCGCGTTTAGCCTACACTGCAAGATGTCTTAACATAATCATAAAATATTTAAGAAATTGCATTTTTTAGGATTCTTTTAACCAACTGAATGTAAGTGATTTATTGCCCAAAATTTCCACTGCATGGAATTAGACAAATATCACGGATTTTGCTTAATAAAAAGGAGTTTTTGAATCATTTTCGTTTAATTGAAGAATTCCGGATATTTTTTGTAGAATTCCGGATTTGGAACTTCTGGACCAAATCCAATGACGTGCGATATATTTGATAGGAAATGTAAACATTTCATCGTCTATCAACACTCTTGAGCATTGACTCAATGTTGGTTGTCTAAGTCATTTATACAGATGCGAACATGGTAAGTTTCAAGGAAGATACTTAACCTGACACCATCAGCTCGTGTGTTTTCCAGATCCACTCGGGGGAATGGCAGTTATATGTTCTACTGCAAAATAGAGAGACAATATAGAAGGTCGCTACATTTGAATGCCCAATTTTGTTTTTGCAAGATCTCACAAATGCTATCCTGGTTCTGCACTGGTAATAATTATAATCATATTAAAAAAAAAAAAAAATAACAATTGTCCACTTCGACGAAAACCAAAAGAGCATTATTTTATAAAAGAAAATTAAAAGTTACTCATACGCCCCAAAGTACATTTTTTAATTCTTTTGCTATCTTTTTGCAAATTTAAATCAAATTAAGTGATTAACTACCGTAAGTAGCTTCGCGTGATCTAAAGAGTCACATGAATGAGTAGATCAGTCATTTCAGTAGCTTTAAGAAGACGCAAATGAAGCGCATCAAAATATAACGTATGGCAGCATGTTGGCTACAACTGATGACTGACATCGATCAAAGGGACTGAGCTGACTTGACAGTAACAAACTAAAAATATACCATATGTAATAAAGTGGTGCAAAAATTTAGCGGAAACAACAACAAAAACATAAATAATACTCTAGAAGGAAGCAAATAACAATAACAATAGCTGGCAGACAGCTGAAGGACTTGAAAGCGCTATGAAATGTTGCCGCAACATTTGACATTGATAGATGTTGTCAAAGCGCAAAATTCCAAATTTATTATTTCAACCAGCAGCAATAGCTTTAGAAGAAAGTCATTTTGAAAAATGTCAGCAATAAGAAAAACAAAAAAAAAATATCTGAAAAAAATATTTTTTAGAAATATCTGACAAAAAAAAAGAAAACAAGCTGTCACTAAAGCATTTCTTATGCATGCCACGCTATCATGTCAGCGAGAAAAGAAGTACATATTTCTGTGCATTGCTGAACGCACAGAGTGGTGAGTGTGAAATGTGAATATTTTTCACACTTTAACAACGTTGTACTTTTTTTTTACAACTTCATTTTCTGACTTTCTGCCACTGTTTGTGGCACAGACGATAAAGAAAGAAAGGCAAAGTACAAGCCAGAGCGTCCAAACAACAGACCAACTGTCAAGAATGAAAAATAAATATACAAAAAATGGAGCAGAAATAGAGAGAAATCTATTTAAATTTCATTTCATTTAATTTTATGTCAACTCATGACAGTTGCTCATATTTCGTAAATGACATTTGCGTTGTTTGCTGTGAGCACACAGTGAGCAACACATGAGTGAGCAAGTGATTGTGTAAGCGTGCGTGTGAGTAACTGTGTAAGTGTGTGTGTGTGAGTGTGTGCGTGTTAGCATATGTCATGCATTGTCGTTTGCCATGTCCTATTATGCTGCTCATCACTCAAATGTTGTTGCTTGTTGTTTATTTTTGTTATTTTTGTTTCAAGTTCTCATGTCAGTTTTTTTTTTTCGTTTTTGTCAGACACACTTTGCGGGCTCAATATATGTTTTTGCTGTTTTTGACAGCCACACAAAACACGTCAACACTTCAAGGTTAGCAGCTGTCAAGCTACAAATGCGAAAAATAAATTAATAAACGCCGACATACATCTGTACAAATGCCGCAGTGATGTATGGCGCTGGTGCCTTTGTTGTTGCTAAAGTACTTGTTGTTGTTGTTGTTTTTGCTGTTGCTGGCTTATGTGTACTTTCTTTCTTTTATAACGATTTGACACGCGTTGGTTTTTGGGTTTTTTTTTTTTTTTGTTTCATTTTTGGGCAATCTAATATTTTAGACATGATGCATCAAAAATGCTTTTATCATCCACCCACAATAAGTCGATCTTGACGCAACATTAGATTGATTACATCAAATATGTTTGTTGCTTTTTATAGGCTTCTTTTGCTTTCTTATACTGCCTTGAATTTCTTCTATGTTAAGTTTTTTTTTTCTCTTTTTTGGTTTTTTCTCAATTCATTTTAGCTGACTTTTTATTATTTTTGTAATGTTGTTTTTGTTTTTTTCTTGTTTGATTCGTGGGCCAACACATTAATTTGGTAGCCTTGATTGACACTTTGGAAAACATCAAATGCCATGACATTTGTTTCTACATGTTTGACCATGAAATGACATGTGTTTATTTGTTAGCTTGTCTGCTTTAAAAAGGCTTTATTTATTTTATAATTCAAATTGACATTAGCTCCATGTATGTTTTTTTTTTTGTCACATTTGCATTGAAAAAAATTTAATATCACTCATACGCCATGTTGACCCAAGACTACTTGGCGCAAATAATCGCTTGCTATCGATGCCGTGATTTAATGAATAAATAAATTTAATAATTTTGTATTATTTTATGTAGTTTATATAAAAAAAAATACAGAAGTTTTTATTTTTTCAACTCATATCATGTTATAAAGTCCTTCAAGAAAAACTTATTTAAGAAAAATAGGAATGCAAAGATTTATATAAAAAAGCCCATATTTTATTAAAGACTTTTCATCAAAATTTGTCAAAAAAAAATTGCTTCAAAATGAAATTTCCGTATTTCTTTGTAATTTTCAAAATAGAAATGCAGAAAGTTTTTTGTGAGCAAAGCAAAGTTCCCAGCATACACCAAATATTTAAAATTTAACATTATCATGATAAAACTTTGTCTCTTATATATTATCAACCTACTAGTATAAAAAACCGCCCTATGGCTTTGTTGTAAACGGGTTGTAACGATTTATAGTAAAAACTAAGACGAACAATTTGTTTGATTTATGCACTTTGCAAAAAATAAATTTTCTGTGCATGCTTTCAAGCTGCAAATTTTAAAAACCTCGGTATTATTAAGAAATAGTTACAATTTAAGCGATATTTGGTATGGAGCAGCACGCTTGCCTTTTATTTAATAAGACGAGCATAAAGGGTTTTCCATTAAGGACTCGATAACTTTTTTTTTTAAATAAAACGCAAACCATTTGAGATATTTAAAAAACTTTACTATCGGCTTGAAGTGCAATCAAAACATTTATGAATGGAACTCGACTTCGTTCATATGGCCTCCGCGGTCATATGGTATGCAGCGATCGATTCTTTGGACCCAATTTTCGATGACTCGGCCACACATTTCGGCCTCTATTTCGCGTTCAATGTTGGCTCTGAGCTCTTCCAACGTTTTTGGCTTGTTAGCATAGACCAATGACTTGACGTAGACCCAAAGAAAATAGTCTAGAGGCGTTAAATCACACGAAGGAGGAGGCCAATCTAGTGTCAAATTTCTTGGGATAACACGCTTATCAAACTAACTCTTCAATAAATCGATTGTAACGTGTGCTGTGTGGCTTGTGGCATCCTTCGGTTGGAACCAGATGTCGTCCAAGTCCATATCTTCCAATTCGGGCCAAAAATAATCGGTAATCATTCACAGTAGCGTTACGATCGTTATCGTCGACGAAAAAATATGGTCCAATGACGCCGCCGGCATGTAAACTGCACCAAACAGCTATTTTTTTTGTGCATGAAGTGGTGATTCATGAAGCACATGTGGATTTTCACCCGACCAATGACGCATATTTTGCTTATTGACAAACCTATAGAGCCAAAAATGAGCTTCGTCACTGAAGATGATTTTGCGAAGAAATTCATCATCTTGACGCATCTTTTCCAGAGCCCAATCGGACAACGTACGTCTCTTCAAATGGTCCATCGGCTTCAATTCTTGAGTCAGCTAGCTTGATCTTGTACGGGTGTAAACTAAGATGCTTTCGCAAAATTTGCCATAAAGTGGTCTGGGCGATGCCCAATTCTTGAGAACGCGGTGGAATTGACTGTTTTGTATGGTTTGCTACGAACGCCGGACCGGCAGCTATATTTTCGACACTTCGACCAAGCCGTTGTCTCACTGGCACGGCAACAACACACAACGAATATGTATACTCAAATTTATGCACTAAATTCGTTATTGTCTGTCTACTTGGGCGAAAATTACGACCGAAAATTGCAGTTAACGCTCTTAAATTTGCGATCACCGACTCAATAATAAGACCTAATAATCTTACAACTTATACCTTATACCTCATACCTTATACCTTATACCTTATACCTTATGCCTAATACCTTATACCTTATAACTTAAACCTTATACCTTGTACCTTATACCTTATACCTTACACCTTATACTTCATAGCTTATACCTTATACCTTTTACCTTATACCTTATACCTTATACCTTATACCTTATACCTTATACCTTATACCTTATCCCTTATATCGTATACCGTATACCGTATACCGTATACCTTATACCTTATACCTTATACCTTATACCTTATACCTTTAACCTTATACCTTATACCTTATACCTTGCACCTTATACCTTCTACCTTATACCTTATACCTTATACATTATACCTTATACCTTATACCTTATACCGTATACCTTTTACCTTTTACCTTATACCTTATACCATATACCTTATACCGTATACCTTATACCTTATACCTTGCACCTTATACCTTATACATTATACCTTATACCTTATACCTTATACCTTATACCTTATACCTTAAACCTTATACATTATACCTTATACTTTATACCGTATACCTTATACCTTATCCCTTATACCGTATACCTTATACCTTATACCTTATACCTTTTACCTTATACCTTATACCTTATACCTTATAACTTAAACCTTATACCTTATACCGTATACATTATACCTTGTACCTTATACCTTATACCTTATACCTTATACCTTATATCTTTTAACTTATACCTTATACCTTATACCTTATACCTTATACCTTATACCTTATACCTTATGCCTAATACCTTATACCTTATAACTTAAACCTTATACCTTGTACCTTTTACCTTATACCTTATACTTCATAGCTTATACCTTATACCTTTTACCTTATACCTTATACCTTATACCTTATCCCTTATACCGTATACCGTATACCTTATACCTTATACCTTATACCTTATACCTTATACCTTATACCTTATACCTTATACCTTATACCTTATACCTTATACCTTATACCTTATACCTTATACCTTATGCCTTATACCTTTTATATTATACCTTATACCCCTTATACATTATACCTTATATCTAACTACTACCTTATATCTTATATCTTATACCTTATGCCTTAAATATTTTTTTTTATATATCTTAAACAAACCACAAAAAATTTACAGATAATTTTACTGATTTTTTTTCTTCTTCTTTTTTTCAGGTAAGTTCTGATCTTTTGTGACTATTTTGAAGCTATTGTCGTTGATGAATTCTGAATAAATGGTAACATTAGTTTTTTTACAATTTTTATACAAAAAATGCTGGTAGATCCAAAGCTTGAAATAAATTTTTATTATAATTGAAATAAATTTTAAATGAAATTTTTAGTGTTCTGAGGATTAAAAATGCAATTTATCAAATTTTTTGAATATTGGTCTGCTTGTCCTTCCGTGAATCACTCGAAAACTTTTGAACTAATTTACAGTTTATTTAACATTAGGAGCCATTGACAATGACTAGTTTCAATTATTTCAATTCATATTTCCATTCATCACAAAAATATTGTATTATTCGTTGAAAATATTTAAAAGTTAATTTCAACAAAATTACCGTAATTTACATGCAATCATAAAAAAAATACTAGTCCAACGACAGTCATAATTTAAACAATTTTAAATTCAATTTAAGTAGCTACTAAAATACACAGCAAGAATTTCAAATAAACTCGCAATTTTACAGCAACAAATTAAGTCTTGTCATTGCTCGTTGTGATTATTGTTGTTGCTGTTGTTGTTGTTGTTGTTGCTGTTAATTTTCAATTCAATTTATGTGTCATTTTAAAAGCGCAAAAGCAATGAATTCAATTAAAAGCTTCGACATGCGACACTCGTTTTGTGCCATTTTTTGTTATTGCTGCTGATTTTGTTGTTGTTGTTATTGTTGCTGTTGTTGTTGTTTTTATTGTTGTTGTATTTTTTATTATAATTTTTTTTTGCTTAAAAAGCTTGCACAATAAAATCATTGAAAAATCACTTAAAGCTGTCAGAATATAAATATGGCAGCGCGATAACTGTCATTTAATGCGTTGATTTTTTTGTTGTCGGCATAAATTTTAGCATTTTTTTTTTTTTTAATAAATTCTCACAAGTCATGACATTGTTGTCCATATGTGCTCGTTTTTTTTTATTTTAATAAACTTATTTTGCCTTTTTTATGCGAATTTATTTAATTATACATGTAGAACATTTCGTCACTTCGTTGATGTTAATTGCAATGGGCAGTTATGAGATTGTCACAGTGACTGAAATGATTGTGGTGAAGCTTGACTTTTTAATAATAGTTGAGTAGGCTTATTTGAGATTTCATAACTGATTGAAAGCACTCAATATTTAAAGACAATAGAAATCAGGGGCGACCTAAGGACATTTAAAAAAATGTCCAAGAGATATTTGAAAAGAGCTGATTTTGAAATAAGAAACACAAAAGAGCAAAGCAAGAAGAAGAGTGTTTTTTACTTATTAACTATTTAAAAGTTAATTTGTTGAATTGAAAGTTAAATTTGACTATAAAACTTGGAATTCCAAATTTTTGGATTTTCTTAAAAACCCGAAGGGAGATGTTAGAACCATTTTGGATAAATTAAAATTGGACTTTTAAACAATTTTACAAAGTAACAATTATTAAGAATTTTAATTTTTTTTTTTTAATCTTAAATTTTACTGTGACCTTCCATTATTTATATTGAAAACAAATTTGAGCTTTAGGCTAAGTACTGCCATGGACACATAAATAGCACATATATCAACTTATTTTTTAAACAATTAACTGTAGTTATTTCATTAACTGTCATTAACTGTAGTTATAATTTTGCGAGACTCCAGTGTGACGTTGTTTAAAACTCTGAGAGAGATGTTACTGTTACTTACTTTTATTTGCTCAGGCCATCTCTTTCTGTATAGGCATGTACGATCTGCTGTGGTCATATAAATAGCACACATGTTAGTTGGTGAATAAAACTAAAAATTTTAGAGTTGTATTCAGTTAATTTCGCCGATTCGTAATAAAATGGGTCGTGGCAAATATTGCACTCCGGAAAAAGGTCTATAATTCACGGACTAAGTCGAAAAGGCAAAATACCATCTGAAATCGCGGATATTCTCAAAATATCGCTAAAAATGGTCTATAATGCACTCAAGCTGATTAAATCAAATAGTTGAAATAATTTCGAGAATATTCCGCGCAATTCTAGACCGCGTAAAACCACCGCTTCTACTGATAGATTTATAGTTCGCAAAAGTAAGGCTGATCCTTTCAAGTCAGCAAAGCAAATTATGAGGGAAATAAATGAAGAAAATAACCTTAATGTTTCAAGAAAACTAGTATCTAGAAGACTAAATGAAGCTAATCTTAATGGACGCATTAGTCGAAGAAAGCCGCTCTTAACAAAAAAAAATTGAAAGGATCGTTTAGCGTTTGCAAAGGCCCATGTGAATAAAGACCACCAATTTTGGAAGAACGTGCTCTGGACTGCCGAAACTAAATTTAATAGGGTTGGACTAGATGGAAAAACTTTTGTTCGGAGCCCCAAACGCCAAGAGTTGAATCCTAAGTATACAAAAAAAATCATTAAAGCATGGAGGAAGGAATTTAATGGCTTAGGGAGCTTTTTCCTGGCACGGCGTTGCACCAATTTTTCGTATATCAGGAATAATGGACAAAAATATGTATTTAGACATTCTTAATAACCAGATCGAACCATTTGCATTTGAGAACATGCCTATTAGGTGGACTTTTATGCACGATAATGATCCAAAGCATACGGCAAAGCTTGTGATTGATTGGCTAGAAAAGGAAAAAATATTTTGAATTGGCCGGCTCAAATCCCAGACCTCAATCCCATAGAAATTTATGGAATGATGTGAATGTCAGCATAAGCAACCAAAATTTTCGAAATTTAGATGAGTTATGGAGGGGAATTTAGTAGGCTTGGTACTCTTTTCCAAAGGATAAGATCAGGAAGCTTGTGGAGAGTATGGGACGAAGATGTCGGGCTGTTTTGGACAATTCGGGATACAGTTCCAAGTACTAGTAAGCATAAATAAATTACGATGTCTTTTTTTCAGAATCCAAATTATGCTATTTCAGCCATTCCATTTTGAACGTATCACTCATCCGGGTTGACCACCTCCGATGTTGACTGTAAACACCAGAGATATGAAGAAATATGTCAATGCGCCACCCCTACGTTCGGTCAAAAAACAACATTTTTTCGTAATTGTCTTGCAAAAATGCGTCATATTCGCTGGTATACGGCGCACTTTTTTTTTGAGGTACAGTCTAATGTCATAGTAAGTTTGTATGGAAGTAGTATGGTAGGAGGTGGTCGTTAAAAAAATATTAAATAAATTATTAAAATAGAACGAAAAATAACACCCTCATGATTTTTGGCAGATGGAAAGGTAATAAAATGAACTTTCTGAAAATATTTTTTTAATTTTTAAAGTGGGGAAAAATCCTATTTTTATGACTTGCAAAATTTGACCTTGAAGTTAAGAAACTTAAAAAAAAAATTCTGTTTTTTATATTTTTATAAAAAACAGCTACTTATTGTCTTTTCGAAAATACCTCAAAAGTGAAAATCGAGTTAGTTTTGTTGAATATATTATTTTTCAAGAGTAAGGCAATTTCACTTTTTCTCCAATTTTGGCGAAATTTTAATATTACGTAAAAGCTTGAAAAAAATGTAAAATTTTTTTTACTCAAATTAGTGTTTTTGATTCATGAGAAGATTCAATTCTGAAAGTTTGAGCAAAATCGGAGGTGGTCAACCCGTAATATACGTTTTTTTGATGCATTTAATTTGAAATGGCTGATTTATATGTCCACCTCAGCTAAGAAGCAATTTCAGATATTTGATTAATTTTCTAATTTTTAATTCATAATTACAAAGTTTCTACTGATTTTAAGTTTGTAATGTTTAAACTCAAACACCATGGAATAAATTCTTTTTTTCCTCTATATATTTTATTTAAATTCATGTGAAACACATGACAACACGATAACATGAAGACAATGAAGGCAACAACCAACAACAACAACGGCTCTGTATAGAGAAAATCACACAGCAAACTAGAAAGACTATTTCATTGGCCTCTACACCAACTCATCAGTAGTCTTACATGACTTTTCACTGTGATCCACTCAAGCTACTTAGGTCCTACTTATACTGCCAATTATGCCGAGAAAGTTACCCAGAAGTTTATTTCTGGCAAAGAGAACGCTATTACATTAGTAACTGAGTTCTAATCTACTTATGATGCACTCTTAAATTTTAAAGAGTAATCATGGCAGATGATTACATGGCAGACGAGGATTGCCTTGCGCCTTACAATGAAAAAACAGTGGTTTATCAGTGAAATGTTTTAAGTATTTTTCAAAGTATTCACCAAGATGATCAATTCCCTTGCCACTCTTTATTTAATGTCTCATTACCAGGTTTTTGAAGGCCTCAACGGCCTGTTTGGGGTGCACATTGGGCCAGAAATTTAAAAAAGTGGCCAAAACTCATATCTTGGCGATGCATAGACAGAATTATATAAAAATTGGTACAGAATACTTAACACAGGACCTTCTTTAAGCACCGGGAAAAAAGTGGGTAATAGTGGGACTAGGTTATTAAAATTCGGTACAGTGCTTTGTAGGATCTTTTCCGAGCATGATGAAAAATTGGACTGCATTTTAGCTTCTTCATTATCTGCAGATCAAGCCTCAATCGTAGTGCAAGCCCATATAGAGCAAATTGAAATTTGGCTAAAAAAATGGAACATAAAGGTTAACTCGAGCAAATCCACACATATCACATTCACAACAAGGAGAGGTGAGTGTCCAAATGTTACAATAAACCAAACAACCATACCTAAAAGCAATACCGTAAAGTATCTTGGAATGTTTTTAGACAGAAGACTTACATGGAAAAGCCACATCAAAGCAAAACATCAACACTTGAAACTAAAAACTAAAAAGATGTGGTGGCTTCTTAACCCGCACTCGAAACTGTGCTTAGAAAATAAGCTTCTTTTATATAAAGTTATTTTAAAGCCTGTGTGGACATATGGCATTCAATTGTGGGACACAGCATGCAACTCCAATGTTGAAATATTACAGCGGTATCAATAAAAACTTTAAGATACATTGTCAATGCTCCGTGGTATCTTAATAACAACATCATTCATAAGGATCTTATTATACCTAAAGTTAAAAATGAAATAACTAGATTTAGTTCTTTATATCTCGAAAAGCTAATCGACCATCCTAATACGCTAGCCAATAATTTGTTAAATAACAGTCAATCAATCAGTAGACTTAAGAGACACCATGTATTAGACTTGCCATCTAGATTTAATTCCTAGCTTTAAACATTGTTAATTAAGTATTTGTACCTTTGTACACTAAGTGTTACAACGGACTCTGTTAGTATAAGACTTATTGTAAACAAATTTGCTTAATGTCTAAGGATAGATTGCAAATAAGTAAATAAAAAAAAATAAAAAAAAAATTTAACAAAGGGGCGTGTCACTATTAGTTAAATGCCGTATCTCAGTTGGTGTTGGGACTAGGGTATTGAAATTGGGTAAAGGGGTGGGTACAATCGTTTCCGAGAATTTTATAAAAAGTGAGTGGGATCCAAAAATGGAGCGTGGCACTGTTTAACAAAAACAACGCATTCGGTTTTTCGGCTGATGCTCAAACGCGCACAAATATGCAGTTAAGCATTTGTGCTTTCACACGTATATAAAGCTCACGCATATAAAAAATCACCCTAGTTCGCTCTGGCACTTCAAGCGTGAGAGTTGTGTAGCTTAGTTTTTTTTCATTACACGCAAAAAAAATGTGGACCATAACTATGAAACATGTTTGCAGTTAGGACAAAAAAATATTTATTTTATTCAAAATACAGCTAATTATTCAAAATGATTTCTGCAAGTGGTCAAGTAAAATGTTTTCTTATTTTTGGTTTTTTTTTCATTATGTCTTATAACAACTCTTTCTAAGCACATTTCCCAAAGATCTATCACTTCAAATGAAAATGACGGATTTTATGACGCTTTCCCTATAGCTTGTTTTTGCGAAAATGAGCAAAGTTATATGGGAAAATAACAAATTTTTTACAAGTTTCAAACGTAATTAAAGAAAAAAAGCAGTCTTCGTTTTCTTTATTTTTGAGTATGTTTTAAAACAACTCTTTCTAAACAGATTCCCAAATTGTTAATTCTATTTAATGAAATTCAAGTTAATTTTGTTCTCTACACTTTCTACAACTGATATTGATAACAATTTGTGTGGCGTTATATATTAATGAAATAATGACACATACTTCATTTCATGTATGTACCTACGATGATTCCTTCTATTTTTGTCCCCCATCCCATAGAACTCGTTACACTGTGCGACGTTAGTTTTTTTTTAAATTTCTCAAAAATAAATAAAAACGTGCAAAAGTGTGCATATCCCTCTTCAAGTAAATATCTTAAAGAAAGTAATAGCATTTAAATTATTTCAATTGCGAGGGGAATCTCAGGGATTCTTCTTTAGGCGCCGCATTTTTTTTTAAACCCCATTTTTTGTATTTAGTATGTGAAAAAAAAGGATTAAAAACAAAATAATATTGTTATTGTATATTATAACTAGCTTTTCCCGGCGCGCGTTGCTGCACCCTGCAACTATGTATATGGGAACATAATAGGTGTATTCAAAACTTTTCTTAGACTCATAGTTTGACACCACTGTTATTTTCCACTGCACGTTACAGTTTCCCAGTAGCAGGAGATCACCAAATAGTAACTCCATTTTGAGTTTGTATGTAAGTATTGCTACTTTTACTTTCAAAGCTCTTCGATTATAGAAATTTTAACTGTATGGGCGGAGCCACACCCTCTTATATAATCCTCATCCCAGTTTTCTAGTAGATGGACATTACCCTGTTTTAGTATAGTATTGGACATTACCCGCCCAATCGACGAAAACTGTAAGAAATATAGCATTTTTATTGATTTTTGGGCGGTAAAAAGGGGTGTGACAGAAATTTAAGCCATCTCGTACTTGAAAAAAATTTACTGCCAAAATTTTAGCTCTATCGGCTAAGTAATTTTGAAGTTTCCAGCCATCACACAGACAGCGTTTTGCTTTTTGTATATATACATATTTTGGATAAACATTATTGGCTATAACTTTTGATTGGCAAGAGATACTTAGATAATTTTTTCTAATAAATTCATGTTTTAGCTTGTTTATTTCAAAATTATAAAAACACAGTATTGGAAAAAAAAATTTTGTTCGAAAAAATCTAGGGTAGTAGGCCTTGCTTTTGAATCACAAAAATGGTTTTTAATTTTTGCGTAAAATTTAAATAACTTTTGCTCAAAAATGTCATAACTTTTAAATAGAGTTGAAAATTTGCGAATTTAAATTTAAATTATTTTTACAACAATAACAAATTTTGAGACTTTTTGTGAGGAAAACTCCAAAATTTCAGACCTTTTTTGAAAAAAATATTTAAAATATATATACTCAACTAACGGTATTTTTGCAATAAGGTTTTCATAGTACTTTGATGAAGCTTTAAGACCCAAAAAAATTTAACAAAATGTATACAAAAGCAGCGGAGATATTTGACTCGAAAGTTGCAAAATTAAATTTCTGATTGTTTTTTTTCTCATTTTTGAGCAACGATGTTGCATTAAATATATCGTTGTAGTAAAATTTTTCATAGTTTTCAAGATATGTTCATATTTTTGATATCAAAATAACGGAAACTTTTTTAATTTTACTAAATTTAAGAAATATTTTATATTTTGTAAATATTTGCACATGTAACCTAAGAAAACAACTAAAAATATGCGATTTTGTAAAAAATTTGTAATACAGCACCATCTGGTGTCCAAGGTGGGTCAAAGAAGATAGTGCTAAAAAACTCATCGTACCTGAAAACTACTATATACCAATTTTTATTCTAATCGCATGAGCGGTTTGGGAGTTTTAGGTGGTTTTGCAAAAAATTTATACTATAGCGCCCTCTGGTGTTCAAGATAGGTCAAAAAAGATAGCAGCAAAACACTCAACAAACATGAAACCTACTGTATACCACTTTTCATTCTAATCGCATAAGCGGTTTGTGAGTTTTAGGCAATTTTGTAAAAAATTTGTACTACAGCGCCCTCTGGTGTTCAAGGTGGATCAAAATTGATAGCCCACAAACACGCACCGTACCAACAAACTTCTATACACAAATTTTCATGCTAATCGGATGAGTAGTTTAAGAGTCTATTGCGGCCTTACAAACATAAGCTCCTTTTTTATATATATAGATAATTAATATTGTATTCAATGTGTTTAAAAAAGTGCTAAAAAGTTTAAATAAGTTTGAGAAATAGTTATATTGTTGATGATTTAAAATTTTAGATGTAAATAAAAACAAATTGCAATTTTTGTCTTAAAATGCCTCCCAAATTGTAATTTTTAATTTTATATTAATAATATTTCGTCTCAGGCTACCTTAATGTGTCCCGTTATCAACCGCAAGAATCATTTGTATACAGAAAATAGTTGACTCTTGGCCACTTATTGAAATTCCTGTCCCAATGTGTGGTGTAGTAAAATGGCTTTTGTGATGGTGGAAGTAATGCCGAGGGATGCAAAATTTGTCAGTGGGACAAGTACAGCCCCGCTTGAATTCTGTGCACCGATAAACAGAAGTTTTTGATGATGTTTTATCGCTGCACTCTTGTTAAAATGATTTAAGACAAAAGTTGTAAAAAAATAATCTCACGAAAATGTTCACGTTTAATTCCATATTTTTACTGAACTTATCTGCTATTATAATTTTATTTTTTTTTTTTTTTTGTAAATTATAAAAAATAAGTTTATATCTTCAATTTAATTTCGATAGCTCTAAACTTACGTCTGTAATTGTGTCGGAGAAATTCCTTTAAGATTGTTAAGGTGCAAATATTTCCAATCAACTGTTTCCAATTAAATTTTGTCAAATCTTTTTCCATTTATCTAACTCCACACCTTGCACTAGACTCTACTTTAAAGCCGTGCTCATTTCTGTCACTGTGTCACAGTGTGATCATTATGCCCATTAAAAAAAAAAACAAAATACAAATAAAAACAGTAGTTGCTAAAAATATATAAAAAACAGTCATTTTAGCAGTTAACCGTAAAGCTATGCATGCCCATAACTCGTAAACTATTAAATTCTGAATATTTTTCGCAATAATTGTGTTAAATATAAATTTATTGACAGTTTAAGTAAATGTTGCAGACGCATGTAAATCACAGTAGATTTTGAGATAAACATTTTATGAACATATTAAAAATACGTGTAATAATAAAAATAAAAAAAATAAAATAAAATGGACTTGCCGTATAAGTGGTAGCAAGTTGGTTAGCCATGAATTTTGAGGTTATTGCAAAGTGATGCAAATTTTTCTATTATCAGCATTTGAAGCAATCAAGCAGGCCTGAGCAGTTCTCTCGTAATTTTTACTTATAATATTTTGACATTTAAACAACAGCTGTTATAACAGGCTGTTGGTTGACAGTTATGTTTAATTTTATTCAAGAAAAAAGCATTAACCAGGAAAAGACGGCTTCTGTCTTTTTTATTTTAGATTTATTTTTATTATATTTCTTAAGAAAAGCAAATAGCTTGATAGTTCTTTTTTTTTTTTACTTTACTGTTATGTTTGCTATTAGGTGATGAAATGACAGCTGTCGGTAGTAAAGGCGGTTTACTGCTTGTTGGGTTTTATACAACTAGATAACTTGTAAACTGCATAACTGACAGTTATAATGAAGTTTTGATATTGTTGTTCTTGTTGTTGTTGTTGTTGTCATTACATTTTGTTGCTGATAGCAAGTACTTGAGACACGCAGCAATATTTACACTTAAATGCATAATATATAGCTTATCGGTTAAAACTTGCATTAGCATTTGACAATATGACAAGTTGTCATTCATGTCAATTTGTCAGTATTTGCAATTAAATTGAAATTGCAGTCGATGCATGCAAATTTTTTGAATGCCGCAGCAAATAGTTTCAGAGGCACAGTAAAACTTCAAGATGGCGCGTTAAGACTTTCATTTTTTTAACAACTTAACGCTATGTCTAGGATTTAATGCTTGGCGTCTGTCAATAATTTCATATTTTGGGTCATATGAGAGATGTTGACGTTAATGAATGAAGCAACCAACGACGTAGGAAGGTACTTCATAAGGGGGGGGCTTACATTATATTTAACTTAATATCTGCTAACAAAAATAAGCAGTTAAAAATACACAATTTGCAATTTATCTTCACACATAATATGGCAAAATTAAATATTATGGAATATTTGCGTTTCTATTTAATATAGAAAAATATTCTGGATTGCTAAGGGGGTAGGGGGGGTTGAACCCCCAGAACACCCCATCATATCTACCATCAGTGAGAAACCTTTCAACCATCAGTGAAAAAAGCTTGAGTGAATTTAAGTTTGCATAAGTTTACTCAAGGTTATGCTTCTGATAAGAGGCTTTGGTTATTTTTTGGTTAAATAACATTCTTTGTTTAGGTCAAATAAAAAAATAAACAAGAAAAAATAAAAGCAAAAAGTAAAAAGTAAAAAGTAAAAAGTAAAAAGTAAAAAGTAAAAAGTAAAAAGTAAAAAGTAAAAAGTAAAAAGTAAAAAGTAAAAAGTAAAAAGTAAAAAGTAAAAAGTAAAAAGTAAAAAGTAAAAAGTAAAAAGTAAAAAGTAAAAAGTAAAAAGTAAAAAGTAAAAAGTAAAAAGTAAAAAGTAAAAAGTAAAAAGTAAAAAGTAAAAAGTAAAAAGTAAAAAGTAAAATGTAAAAAGTAAAAAGTAAAAAGTTAAAAGTTAAAAGTAAAAAGTACAAAGTAAAAAGTAAGAAGTAAAAAGTAAAAAGTAAAAAGTAAAAAGTGAAAAGTAAAAAGTAAAAAGTGAAAATTAAAAAGTAAAAAGTAAAAAGTAAAAAGTAAAAAGTAAAAAGTAAAAAGTAAAAAGTAAAAAGTAAAAAGTAAAAAGTAAAAAGTAAAAAGTAAAAAGTAAAAAGTAAAAAGTAAAAAGTAAAAAGTAAAAAGTAAAAAGTAAAAAGTAAAAAGTAAAAAGTAAAAAGTAAAAAGTAAAAAGTAAAAAGTAAAAAGTAAAAAGTAAAAAGTAAAAAGTAAAAAGTAAAAAGTAAAAAGTAAAAAGTAAAAAGTAAAAAGTAAAAAGTAAAAAGTAAAAAGTAAAAAGTAAAAAGTAAAAAGTAAAAAGTAAAAAGTAAAAAGTAAAAAGTAAAAAGTAAAAAGTAAAAAGTAAAAAGTAAAAAGTAAAAATTAAAAACTAAAAAGTAAACAGTAAAAAGTAAAAAGTAAAACGTGAAAAGTAAAAAGTAAAAAGTAAAAAGTAAAAAGTAAAAAGTAAAAAGTAAAAAGTAAAAAGTAAAAAGTAAAAAGTAAAAAGTAAAAAGTAAAAAGTAAAAAGTAAAAAGTAAAAAGTAAAAAGTAAAAAGTAAAAAGTAAAAAGTAAAAAGTAAAAAGTAAAAAGTAAAAAGTAAAAAGTAAAAAGTAAAAAGTAAAAAGTAAAAAGTAAAAAGTTAAATTTAAATTGAAATTAAAAATTAAAAAGTAAAAATTCAAAATTCAAGATTTAAAGTTCAAAATTCAAAATTCAAAATTCAAAATTCCAAATTCAAAAGTCAAAATTCAAAATTAAAAATAATTAATTCAAAATTCATAAATCACAGTTCATAGTTCATAGTTCATAATTCGTAATTCATAATTCATAATATATAATTCATAACTGCTTATTCATAATTCATAATACATGATTCATAATTCATAATTCATAATTCATTATTAATAATTCATAATTCATAATTCATAGTCATAACTCATAATTCATAATTCATAATTCATAATTCATAATTCATAATTCATATAATTCATAATTCATAATTCATAATTCATAATTCATAATTCATAATTCATAAATAATAATGCATAATTCATTATTCATATTCATAACTCATAATTCATAATTCATAATTCATAAGTCAGAATTCATAATTCATAATTCATATTTCGTAATTCATAATTCATAATTCATAATTCAGAATTCATAATTCATATTTCGTAATTCATAATTCATATAATTCATAATTCATAATTCATAATTTATAGTTTATAATTCATAATTCATATAATTCATTATTCATAATTCGTAATTCAAAATTCACAATTCATAATTCATTTAATTCATAATTCATAATTCATAATTCATTGTTCATAGTTCAGAATTCATAATTCATAATCCATTATTCATATAATTCATAATTCATAATTCATAATTCGTAATTCAAAATTCATAATTCATAATTCCTAATTCGTAATTCGTAATTCATATTTCATATTTCGTAATTCATTTTTCATAATTCATAATTCATAGTTCATAATTCATAATTCATAATTCATAATTCATAATTCATAATTCATAATTCATAATTCATAATTCGTAATTCATAATTCATAATTCATAATTCATAATTCATAATTCATAATTCATAATTCATAATTCATAATTCACAATTCATAATTCACAATTCATAATTCATAATTCATAATTTAAAATTCAAAATTCAATATTCAATATTCAAAATTCAATATTCAAAATTCAAAATTTAAAACTCAAAATTCAATATTCAAAACTCAAAACTCCAAATTCAAAATTTAAAATTCAGAATTCAAAATTCAAAATTCTAAAATTCAACAAAAATTCTGGAAGGGTTTTGGACTTTTAATGCACTCTATTATTGTTAAGTGCTAATTTTGCACTATTTACTATTGACAGCTTGTTGACACATGCCACAATATTTGACAGTTATCTTTACCATAGCAACAACAACAATAAATTTGCATTAACAAATTTCCTATTGTTGTTGCATTCAACTTTAATGCATTCAACATGAATATAACTCATATAAAATAAAGCAATTTTCAAAGCTTGAAAATTTAAAACTACAATAGCAGCGGGCTTAAACAAATGTCACTGTTGACAGCTTGAATGGAAAAATGTCATGTTTTATTTTTTGTTTGGCTATTCTTGTCACTTATTTTAACTGACGCTAGTTTTTCCATTGCGTTGACACACAAATGGCTGCCAGTTGCAGCTCAGCTGACAATGACAGATGATTGTAAAATAATGGCGGTATGGATTTAAAACAATAACAAAAAATACAATAATAACAACAACAACAACAACAACAACAACAACAACAACGACAATCATGAGCTTGACAGTAACAGCAACAGTTGACACTTTGAGTTATTATTTGCAGGTTGGCGGTTTTGAATAGAATCGAATTGAGGCTTATAGTCAGGAATTAGCGCTTACATATGTAAGCACTTACCTTTTTAGAAAAGAAACAAAAAAAAAAAAAAAATAAAAGCAATTTGGATTTTAGTTAGAAGAATTTCAAAATATCAATTACTTATTTACTTACTTTGGTGAATAAGCATACGTTTTTGATTTTCATACAAATTCTTTTCAGCCAAGCCCAGTTAAGGCGATTTTACTATTGTTTTCTTTTCTCGGTGTACACTAGAGAACTGCAGTGAGTAGTTATAAACAAAGTTGACTCTAGTGTATACAAATTAATTTGGCTTCTACTTCATATTCATACATAAAAAGATGTTGCGGTATTCATAACACGCAACTTAACTCCCATGCTTCATGCTTCATATTCAGACTCGTGGTTGTGAGTAGTCGGTATGATCTAGACTTTCTTCTAATAAGTTATCTTCACGTATTTGAAATGAATGATCATGACTTTTCTGGCGTAAGTAAAGAATTTAAGCTTGATTTTTTATTATTGAAAACAACATTAAAAAAAAAAACATTAAAAACAATTTGGTGTTACCCTTAAACTCTTCTAGCAGCGACAAGAACATAGAAAAATACGCAAGTATTCCTAATGAGCTATGGGACTTTTACTTGAGATATGAGTACTTGGTATGATTCATAACAATAGGTTTGATGTTGATGAGTATTTGGTTGCACTCTGACTTTCGATTGACGAAACCAACATTGAACTATGCATTACTTTCTGTAGCAAGAGTGCTTCGAGTAGTAGTGCTGGTTGTTGTTTGATGTGTACGCACTACTACTCGGTTTTGAATGAATCACTAGTGTACACACACAAAGGCAAGCGGGCTATCGTATCTTCACTCTGAACAAAACTAAGTAGCAAATTTTTGCAAAAAAAAAAAAATATTAAATTTTTATGTTATTATTTCTTAAAAAATTATGTTTAACACAGATATATATTTCATAATTTTAAATTTCAAAATCAATTCATTTTTTTCAAATTGTTCCTTTAAAATTCCCTCAAAGTGACACCCGCCCTCAAACACATTAGTTCTCAAACAAACAAACAAACATACAAATATAATCACATAAACTAGTCGTTCTGCCACCTCAAACTTCAAAGCATTTCCGTCAATGTCTCGCCTCCATTAAAGTGTCATTTTTTGTATTTTGCACCAAAAAATATGAATATAAAAAAATTAGCTTATGTCAAAAAATGATTTATTGTCAAATATTTTGCAATGTGTTTGCGTTATGTTTATTTATTTTATTATTTATTTTGTTGTCAGTTTTCACTTTTTGTTGTTTTTTTTTTATTTTTAATGTCGCTTGTTTTTGTGGCTCACAGACATTTGCAATATTTCATAAAGCACAAAAAAGAAAAAAAAAACGAAACGATTCATAAAATATTTCTTAATGTCTGTTTGTGTAAATATTCACATTATTAAAATAACATAAATTACTGAGTTATGTTGACAACTTTTGTCAGACGAAAATAATTGCATAGGCAACATTAAAAAAAAAAAATTAAATAAAAATAAGAATAAAAAAAAAAAAATAAAAAGTACAAAAAATAAAAATAAGAATAAAAAAAAAATAAAAAGTACAAAAAATACAAATTATTTAAAAATATGGCGAAAATTTGAAAAACTGAAATTTTGTTTATTTCCACATCAATTGAAACAAAAGTATTTAGAAATAAAATTTATATTTATATAAATATAACAAAATTTTCTAAGGATTTGCACTTTTGTTTCTTTTCAATATTAGCACAACAACACCATTAACTCCTTATATATTTAAGTCTAAAAGTGCACCTAGCAGCAGTTTGTGTCAAATAACGTCGGTCTCTTAACTACGTAATTTAAATTTTAATTGCTTCCATTAAGTTTTGATTCTCAACACGTGCTCGTTAGTGTCAAGCACTTAATTTATGAGTCTTGATTGATTTATGATTAATTGTTACTTAATCCATTAAGTTTAATATTTAAGTACAGAACAAATACGATTAGGTTCGTTTAGTTTTTGCTACAACAGAAAATATTTAGCTTCAACTACAAGAAAGTTCACTTTGTTTTAATAAATTCATAAATATATTTTTAAGATACTATTTCAATAATTTATTACCTAAAGCAATTCGAGATTCTATCAATTATCATAACTTAGAGATTATGTTATAAGTGTCATAAACAGCAAATAGATGATGGTTAGAATGTTCAGATCTTTCGAGCTGATATGAAATTCGTAAATTTTCTTATGAACATGATGTTGCTAACAGCATTGATGTTGCTAACAGCAAGAACGAATTTGTTTCTAAATGCTTTGTTTTTGTATTTACGCCAGAAAACGCAAATATACGAAACGATATCCGAACCGATCTCTCATAGGGTGATACAAAAAAATTATTTTGACGTAGAATACGTCATTCTCGGAGGTAAGTAGGGTGGTTAATAGTGATCAGGTGTCGGTATTTATATAACTTTTTGAGCCTTTAGTGGGCCTAAAGTACTGATCGTACAATGTTGATGTTAGCACTTGTTGGTCTGCTTGATCCTCAATGCGACAAAAATTCATGTTAGAACTCTCGAACTTATATAAATTTTACACAATTACATGAAATATAAAGCCATTTGATGTTTTTGTTTGCTTAAACTTGCTACCTATATATCGACAGTTTCCGGTTTTATCGACAAAACCATAAAATTTTTATTGGAGCCCCCCCTAAGGTGTGGTCGGAGGGAATAAGTGTCAAAGGAAAAAATGCTCCTTTTGCAAAAGTAATGGGGGTCAGTGATACATATTAACCCTTTCCGGCACAAAAACCATAAAATTTGTATGGGAGCCCCACTAAGGAGTGGTCGGAGGGAAAAGGTGTCAAAAGTAAAAATGTTCCTTTTGCAAAAGTAATCGGGGTCGGTGATACATATTAACCCTTCCCGGCACTCTTTTAAAGGTCATATGCTCAGGTGTATGGAATAAATATACAAAAACCATAATATTTGTTAGGGAGGCCCCCTAAGGAGTGGTCGGAGGCAATAGGTATCAAGAGCAAAAATATTCCTTTTGCAAAAGTAATGGGGGTCAGTCATACCTATGAACCCTTTCCGGCACTCTCTGAAAGGCCATATGCTCAGGTGTATGGAATAAATAAACAAAAACCATAAAATTTGTATGGGAGCCCCCCTAAGGAGTGTCGGAGGGAATAGGTGTCAAGAGCAAAAATATTCCTTTTGCAAAAGTAATGGGGGCAGTCATACCTATGAACCCTTTCCGGCACTCTCTTAAAGGTCATATGCTCAGGTGTATGGAATAAATATACAAAAACCATAATATTTGTTAGGGAGGCCCCCTAAGGAATGGTCGGAGGGAAGAGGTGTCAAAGGCAAAAATGTTCCTTTTGCAAAAGTAATGGGGGTCGGTCATACATATTAACCCTCTTCGGCACTCTTTTAAAGGTCATATGCTCAGGTGTATGGAATAAATATTTTGCTAAATAGTTTTTAAAAAGATGTCATCAAAAGCGAATTGAATAATTCTACGTCTTGTGTTACGACATAGTCGAAACTACTGTATCTTTTTCATTCGTTTCGTTCGTGAGGGCTAATGCCGTCGTTATGCTTGCCCATGGTAGAATTATAAGGTAGGGCCGACTTGGAGAAGAATGGAGTAGAAAGC